>JAJJWW010016710.1:0-12832 GCA_023531295.1 Papaver armeniacum
AAATGGATGGGTTATGTCCATGGATGTTGAAGCTCAAACCCATAGACCCACACCGCATTCGGATCCATGCCCGAATCCGCCCCATTTAACCCTAACCCTAAAATCGAGAAGGGTTGTCTTTCTCTTATCAATCATTTCATTTATTCCTACTGGCTGTCGAGAGAGAAGCACCATCGTCTGTCTAATTTCAAGAAATTGAGAAGGAGATGAATGAATCGAGAATCAATGCTCGCAATTGGTTGTAGTAGAGTGGGTTTGATGGTGTTTCGGTGCAGAGACGAGGAAGAAATTAAAGTGAGAGGTTGAATCGAGAAGAAATCGAAGAACGAATTTGTGCCGTGGCTTGAGAAATTGGGGTTCGTTTGGACGAGTGAATCACAGGAGATTATGGTTCCGATTTGATGAAAGATACAGGGAGATGGGGTTTGTAAATGAATCTGATGTTATTGACTCGGGTTCGTGGCTTAATGGAATCGCAGATGGGGTTGAGTTGAAGATGTATGAAAGTCGAAATTGGAATGAGTTCACTCGATGATTGATTGCAGGAGTTCGATGGAGTGAGTATGGGGTTGTCATGGTGCTGCTAAGCAAGGATTAAGATGGCAGTGGTAACGGAGCTAGTTTTAGTGGTGACCAGATGGGTTCAGTAAATGCTAAATCAGCAATGTAAGAAGGGAAGAGTGATGTTATGTCGTGCAATGATGGGTTCGGTGATGAGCAAAACATGGAGATGGAATTTGAGTTCAACAGAGAAGTTGGGTTGCTCTCGGATTTGTTGGCTCGAGTTCGCTGATGGGATTTCTTGGAATCGATCTCAGATGCTTCAGTTATATGGAGTCAGTCTTTGAAGTTGATGGTGATGCAGGAGTTGAGATGGGAAAGATGAGCTGATCTGTAGTGGTAGAAGAAAGCAAATGGGTATCTCAGTGATATGTAATCATGCTGTGACATCGTATGGGTTTTGTACGTGTTGGTGCTTGCAAGAATGAGAGGTCGTGAAGTAGACATTGTGTTGATTGAATAGGTCCATGTAATGCGTGCAAAGGGGAATGAATGAGGTTAAGGCTACTGATGGGCCGAGCCTCCGTTGATTGCAAGAAGAAAATGAGGTGATTGTTGCTTACAAGAAGTGATAAAACAATGACGTATGTGCTAGAATTCTTAACGAGAAGTGAAGCGTAAAGAGGCTCGAATGTGGCCCTGAAATCCCAGTGAACAGCCAAGACTGATAGCGACTCGTTGCGTGAGTCAACCCAATGATCCCGGCCGATTCGAGTGATCCGGATGATCATCTCGGCCACTGAGTAAGACTATTCACTAACTAAGCGGTGCACTCAGCTGCCGACTCATTCCTTTCCTTGACCGCTGATTGACGATCGAATCAGTTAGTTTGACCCGTTTGACCGTTATTCTAACGGTGGACTGACGGAATATTCAGTCGAATATTCCACCGACGGAGAAATTTTCGGTGGCGCTTGCGACTATTCGCCGCTGATTCCGCCATAATCCCGCTTTTCCTAGCGCAAAAATTCCAGAATTTTCTATGGACTTTCTCATGGGTGTGAAGACTTGGACTAGGAATTGGATGGAGAATCGGGCTCAAACTTGGAAAGAGAAGATGGAAGAGTTGAGAAAAGCTTGGATTTGGAAATTGAATTGCTAAAGGAAAAGGATTCTAATCCTTGGAAGATTTGGAGAATATTGAAGCTTATAAATATAGAAGTTTTCACATCTTTTACACACTCTCTACACACACAACACTTGTGTTTTTGCTAGCTTTTGAAAATTCTTCTTTTTAATTATTTGTGTGAACTCTTGAAAATTCTCCTTTTAATTATTATTTGTGTGAATTTCAAAAACATGAGTAGCTAATTTTATTATTGATTGAGGATGAATTCCTAGTTCTTAACATATGATTTGAGTTTTGTTTCAATTCTATCTTGAGGTTTTTCACATAATTATCGCTTGTTTTTACTAATAGGAATGATCTTAATGACATTCATGATTGATTGATAGATTGTTTAGAGTGCACGCTAAATTGATTTGTTAATTTGATCTAAAGCTAGTGAAAGTTAGGGGATAAGTAATCGTTTCTTGACTCTTTACATAAGTAGCAAACACGAGACCTCGCGGAGGGATTCCGTGGAGCAATTGTGTGTGAAACAACGTTAGCAAGTAGACCTTGATCTAAGAGTCTAACTACTAATATTGACCTAATAAGTTCATGAATCTTAATGCGTTTATTTAAATTACATCTAGAGTGATCTACTACTAGGTGGTTTGGTAAATAGAATCCGGTAGTCGAGAACTTCCGTGTCCTAGGTGATATAAGGGATTTAGGGTTTAGCACCGATCTAGCCTGCTTTACCTACAGCAGATAATTTGTGACTAATAACAAGTAGTAAAAGAACATAACTTGATTCATTGTTTCAGAACGAAGAAGGATTCCTTGGTCTTGTCTCTCTTATTGCTTTCAACTTTCGATTTTAATTGCTTTGTTTATTTTCTTTTGCTTTATACATTCCCCCCTTTTAGTGACAATTTTTACAACTAGAATCTCTTGCTCCTCGTGGGAACGAACTTGACTTCCATTATATTATTTTTAATTGAGTGGAAATATTGATTAATTTGATTGCACCTACGACACGCATCATTATTGTTTGTTTTTACTAATAGGAATGTTTATATATTCATGGTTGATTGATAGATTGTTTAGAGTGCACGCTAAATTGATTTGTTAATTTGATCTAAAGCTAGTGAAAGTTAGGAGATAAGTAATCGTTTCTTGACTCTTTACATAAGTAGCAAACACGAGACTTGCGGAGGGATTCCGTGGAGCAATTGTGTGTGAAAACAACGTTAGCAAGTAGACCTTGATCTAAGAGTCTAACTACTAATATCAACCTAATAAGTTCATAAATCTTAATGTGTTTATTTAAATTACATCTTGAGTGATCTACTACTAGGTGGTTTGGTAAATAGAATCCGGTAGTCGAGAACTCCTGTATCCAGTGATACAAAGGGATTTAGGGGTTTAGCACCGATCTAGTCGCTTCACCTACGGTTGGTGATAATCTGTGACTAATAACATGTGGATGAAAAACATAACTTGAATCATTGTTTTGCAACGAAGAAGGATTCCTTGATCTTGTCTCTCTTATTGATTTCAACTTTATCTTTGAATTGCTTTATTTACTTTCTTTGCTTTACACCCCCTTTGTGACAATTTTACAACTAAGAATCTCTTGCTCCTCGTGGGAACGAACTTAACTACACTATATTACTTAGCTAATTAGGTGGAAAATATTAATTAATTTGTCGTGGTTACGACACGCATCGGCTCGTAAATACTCTTCCAGTTAGGAGTTGCATGCTCTCTCGGGGACTCTATTCACAAGCCAGAGCAATCCTTGATGCACCATGTATACGAAATTCTCTATTTCTCCAAGGCGCAACGTCAAGATATATTCACGACCCTTAACCACGTTGTGTCGAGGAAGCGACTTTTCCTATGAAGAAACCACACCAGAATCCCAAGCTCTCTCAGGAAGCGGTGTTGGAAAATGCAACTGGGGACTACTGACCACGGTTTATCTGAGGGGCGCTGATCGCTGTCGTAAGCGACACAAATATAATTACACTTTCTTACTACTCAAAATATAAATATAGCAAGGGCAAGAAAGGATCGATCCTGGAGAGGTCTAGTTTGTCAAATTGTTATGGTTTCCTATATAAAACATCAGGAAAGAATTTAAGTTGTGTAAATAAAAATAAACAAAAAGCAAATAAATCAAATTAAGGATGTGAAAATATTGGGTAAGGTTTCATCTTCAATTGTAAACAAGTTTATGAATATATGAATAGAATTATTTATTTAATCTCGCTATCATCAAAGCCATAGAATACCTTATTGCAAGAATACTCAAAATTTCCTAATTCATCAACACACACATTAAGGCTGCGTATGTAATTCTACCTAAAGAATAACCTAACGCCTTGCGCTAATCAAGTTCAATTCTAGGAGCATTAAGTTTGAAATAGGCTAATCAATGCAATTGAAATACAAAGCGCAAACAATTTAAACGGTCAATTTCTACATATGAATACGAGGATGTATCACTACAGCCTAGAATCATATCATGCTACTAGTATCCAGGTTATCACTCATTAGAAAACCTAAAATAGCTATAGATATGGATGTGAGTTCTATCCCAATTTCTAGACTACGACTAAACAAACATTCAATCATATTCAATCCATAATCAACAATTATTATAACCCGTAGAAAGTAAACGATAATATTGAGAGAAAACTAATTCATCAAAAATCATAACTTGGTTGAAATCCAACTACATCTTGACCAATAATAAAAACTTAGTTCATATTCATGGAGTTCATAACAAGAAGAAAGAGAAAAGACTTCATGGTGTAAACCCTAGAATAAAGTAGAGATAATAAAACGTGGTGTCCCATCCTTTGGTCTTCTCTCTGCGCCTATTTATATAGGGAGGTCACCGCCTCATTCCTAATCCCAGTCGTATTTGAGAGGCAACCAAGGTCGGTGACATGAGTCTTGGTTTATCGGAAACTTTGCCATATCCATCGGTGTGTCAACAAATACTCTAACGAGTGTTGCATGGCTTCTTATTGGGTTGATTTTCGACGAGACCACGCCCGGACACTTCTCTTCCCTTAACACTCGGCTATGCATCTAGCCGGGTTCTCCATGTCAGTAAATCAAAACTAACGCAAACACCTAACAACAAGACATGCTTAGATATTTTTCGTCTAAAAGCAGGACCCAAGCCCTCGGACTCAAGCTCCACCATTTCTGTTCTTGATAGCAAGCCCAACCATCTCGTCATCCTTCACGCATGCAATCTTCTTTGTGACTTCATGGATGAATCCATCAAACTCCACTGCTGCCAACTCGACTCCATCCCATCACCGTCCCATCGATAACCACCATACCGCCAAACTTCGAACTCGATTACCACGATACATTCTGCTTTCGGCTTCGAGCTCTCTGCAATGGTCACGATGGTCACGACTTCCCTCCATGACACCAACTCGCAAACCATCACCACCACGCCATATCTCACGAAAACTACGACTTCATGAAGAACCACCTTCTTTGTTAGCGGCGGCAACCATTGCCAATCGATTTCTTCCATCATCTCTCGCACACATAACTGCCATCAATCATCCGAGACTCTAACACATTTCCATGCATGGCGGTGAGCTGTACTTTTAGTTGAACTCGGGAATGAATTTCTCCTTACTTCATCCGTCGAGATATGCGCGGTAACCCAAACTCGTCTGACTTCATGGCAGCACCTTCTTCATCCGAGCACCATCAAATGCCATTACGCCAAGCCTCATTCAATCACGCTCGTGGCGGCAAACTCCCGAACCCTCTTGTTTCATCATGACTAGCGGGTTCAGCGCGTCGGAGTCTCCTAACGGCATCGATCGCGAATGCCGGTTTACCTACGTTAATCTGCTAGCCAATGACTACCATTTCATAATCGCTGACACCATCTCTTTATCATCCTCAAAGTCACGATCAACCACATCTTCCGTTAGCGTGATCGATCAGCAATGGCAGTACTTGCAAATGCCATCCTTTGTCCCGGTAAAACAACTCGATTCGACTTCCAAGTTCAATGGCGGCATCCAACCTCCCTTTGATCGATCACGATCTCCATCTCGAAACTTCTTCCGTTCTTGACTTAGCGGTGCCTATTTGTTCTCAAAACGCACCATCGATGGTCCCTCACTGCCATGGTTGTAATCAACGCTGTAACACCACAAGCATCAAACTCGACCCAAATTACGGTATGTGTTGAGTTTGCATGGGAAAGATGGTAGCCACAGTAAATAGTAGGCTCCTTAACACTGTTATTTGAATTCTGCTTCCCCCAAGTAAAGGACCAGACTCCCTTTAGCGGTCCCTTGGAACAGTGCACCCCTTAACACAATGGATACCTTAACGTACAGTGGGGTTACCAATAGTACTTTCCGATAAAATGACCATTTTGCCCCTTTTGCTTATGAGTTCTTGTTTTGCTCGTAACTTCTTCATACGAACTCAGAATGACTCCGTTCTTTCGCCATCGTCTTCATCTTCTCGTCCTCTACACAATGAAAAGTAGAAATCTTGTATTTGAACGAATTCCAATTGGTCTTTTTGCTCCAAATGACTCCATTGCACCTAATGAACCCAAAAGCACACATAAGATACATAATTCACAAGAAAACTGCAAAGAAAGCATAAATACTAGATATTAAATAGGGTGTATTCACACCTATCAAATTCCCCCACTTAGACTTTGCTAGTCCTCGAGCAAATCAAACAAAACAAAAATAAAAAAATACAACAACTGGTATTAACGTCGAGGCTACGGTCACTTTTTAGCATAAATAACAAGCCTTTAAACCCTAGGTGTCCCTAGTGGACGAGTTATAGTCTCGTGAAGGTTTACTAGAGATATACCTACAAAACCTATATTCAAACTCCGTCTATTTGTGACAAATCAATGAACGAATCCAAAATGACTACAGGAGGAGGTACCTTGCAAATTCAATTCAATTATTAGTAAATAAACTCTAATTAGATAGTCGAACAAGCCACAATACTCGGAAACTAACAACCACAATCACAATGAAAAGATTAAGAAAATGGATATAGATGTAGATGTTGGCGAATATTCACAAGTGTTCGATGTTTCCCATATGCTCATACGAAGGTCTTGCTAAGATGAACCTAATCCCTATTGGATTGAGCTACTTTCGTCTTGAATGCTACATCAACTCATTGGCATATACAAGGGAACCAAAGTGACTTTATTCAACACAATAATAATTTTTCTTTTTTTTTTTTTTTTTTGATTGGATCAAACTGGATCCAATTTTTTTGAAAGTTTTTTTTACGACATGATTAGATCTTTTGGATCCAAGCGCATGCTTCTTGTCGCAAGTACATGATAGTTGCCTCGGATCACGCATTCCACGCTTGTTTAGGCGACGGAGAGACGGGGACTACGTTTCACACATCTGCTATTCCCAAGTGTCTTTTTATTCCGTTTTGGTCTAATTTCGGTCTCTTTTTTCTTTTTCTTCTTTTTCAAATTTTTTTTTTTTTTTCTAGTAACTCAACCACTTTATTTCATCCTAAACGGTAATAACATGTCGATGTTTAGTGACCCACCAAAGCACTTAGAGAACAATAGATAAATATGGAAAAATAAAAATAGAATGCGATATGGTGATATTCCGAGATATGGTAACAACTATCATGTTAATTTGTGATTTCTGAGCTATATTCTTCCCTTTTAGTTAATTAGTTCCTCAACTCCTGCATTCAAAATGGTTCCATCCACTAATGGTGTCAAAAACAAACTATACAACCATATAAATGCTCCCCCCACACTTAAACTTCACATTGTCCTCAATGTGTAAAACCGAAAGTTCTGAATTCTGACGTAACAGCAGATAAAACGCAAAAACTGTGCAAATTGGTAAGGAATTTGGAAAAACTCCATTTCACAAAAGTTGTTCACCTACGTGTTTTCTACACAGTGTCAAAATTTCACAGTGTTTTGATAAACGGTCTGACAGTTATGGTCTCTGGACTGAACTACGCGCAGTCTGAATTTTTCTGACGAAAAGGTATTCGTCATAATTCTCTTCTAAGATAGATTCCGGACTCAATGAAATTAAACATGGGGATGCAAATATGATATGAAAACAGTAAAAAAAAAAAACCAAACAAAAATAAAATGCAAAAGGATAAGAAATACAAAACCGGTGGGTTGCCTCCCTTAGCGCTTGTTTTATAGTCGACGGCCCGACTTAGCTTCTTGTAAGATCCATTCCCCATACACCAACAATCTGAAAAGTTGGGGATCCGTCCATAGAACCTGTTTTGCAAACACTAGCTTCACACAAATATTAGTAATATAAAGCAAAAGTGAAGCTATGAACCGATAAAAGCTTCCCCACACTTATTCTTGTCCACACTTGGAAGTGTATAAAGAATATAGGAGTCGGGTACTTCCACGGTTTCTTGGTCCAAAACCTGCATAGTATGAGAATCAAGTATCTCTAATGGTGGAAAACGAGAAACAAAGTCATTCAACAATATTCTCGAAGCACATACATTCAAACCAATAAGAGGTAAAGGAGAAGAAACAATAGGCAAAGGGTTAGATAAACCTTTCACAATCTCTCTTGTATCACGGAATCCTCTTCATCCTTGAAAAACTCAAGTGAATTATTCACCTCTTGTGTATCATGGTCCTCTATCAAACCTTGCAACCATTCTTCGTCCGTTTCGCCTTAACCATAGTCTCGACATAAACATCATCATTACAATCATATGCAAGCTCAATTGGGTCTTCCACAATAGTTATAACGGGTCTCATTCTCAACATACTCCTCCTTTTTGTTGTAAGGCACATACTCTTTTACGGATCCAAATTTTATCATAAGAAACTTTTTTAGAACACTTTCGAAAAATGCATCATCCTCAAGCTCCACCCTTTGAATAGGCTCTTGATCATTATTAAGATCAATGCTTGAGTAATCTACACAAGTGTCGACATATTCTCTTCGTCTTCATCTTGATCCAAAAAAAAGACTCCTCGGAGATGTCACCATGAGTTGTTTCAAGCAATGTATCATAATCACCGTCACTATCATAGTCAACATAAGATTGGTCCTCGCTGAATTTAGTGTCGCTAATCTCGAACTCATCCTTTGAATAGGTGAATGATCATTATTAAGATCAAGAGTTGAGTTAACTACACAATTATCAACGAAAGTGCCCAAGGATTGGCCTTTTTCAACATTAGCATCAATCAAATATTCATCACAAACCATATGCACATTAGAATTATCCATATCTTCCTTGTATTGATCAATGTCTCTTCGTAAGATAGTCATACTTTCACGAAGTTCTTGGAGTTGCTCGTTTGTAGTCTCTTTAGCTTTTTGAAATTCCTCTTGTAAAAGGTAGAAACTTTATCTATAAAATTAGAGACTTTTTGTTCACAAGCATAAGAATCCTCCCATCCTTGTTGTTGTTCACACACATACTCACCATAAGGTTGTTGAGGAAAACCACAAGGTTCCATGGAATATTGGTCATAACCAATGAATTGGTTTTGATTATATCCATGGAATTGGTAGTTATCATATTGTTGAGGGTTGTTGAAACTCGTATCCATTGTTCAATATGCTCCTTCCAGAAGTGCTTTGAAATAAGATTCTCAAACCAAGTTAGAACCCAGAAAATAAGAAAAATAAAAATAAAACAAAAAAACCAAATACAAAAATAAGAAACCAAAAACAATTAACAACCGTTGCCTCCCCGGCAACGGCGCCAAAATTTGATCGCTGTCGTAAGCGACACAAATATAATTACACTTTCTTACTACTCAAAATATAAATATAGCAAGGGCAAGAAAGGATCGATCCTTTAGAGAGGTCTAGGTTATCAAATTGTTATGGTTTCCTATATAAAACACCGGAAAAGAATTTCTGATTGTGTAAATAAAAATAAACAAAAAGCAAATAAAGTACGCAAATCAAGGATGTGAAAATATTGGGTAAAGGTTTCATCTTCAATTGTAAACAAGTTTATGAATATATGAATAGAATTCGTATTTAATCTCAACTATCATCAAAAGCCATAGAATACCTTATTGCAAGAATATCGGTAATTTCTAATTCATCAACACACACATTAAGGGTAGCGTATAGATTCTACCTAAAGAATAACCTAACGCCTAAAAGCGCTAATCAAGTTCAATTCCTAGGAGCATTAAGTTTGAAATAGGCTAATCAAAGCAATTGAAATACATTGCAAACAATTCGAACAGAGGTCAATTTCTACATATGAATACGAGGATGTATCACTACAACCTAGAATCATATCATGCTACTAGTATTCAAGGTTGTTATCACTCGATGAAAACCCTAAAATAGCTATAGATATGGATGTAGAAGTTCAATCAATTCTGACTCGACTAAACAAAACAATCAATCAATCCATCAAAACAATTATTATAGCCCGTAGAAAGTAAACGATAATATTGAGAGAAAACTAATTCATAAAAATCAAATAACTTGTTTGCAAAACCCAACTACATCTTAACCAATAATAAAAACTTAGGTTCATATTCATGGAGTTCATAACAAGAAGAGAAGAGAAGTTTCATGTTCTAAACCCTAGAATAAAGTAGAGATAATAAAACGTCGTGTCCCATCCTTTGGTCTTTCTCTGCTTTATTTATATAGGAGGTCACCGCCTCATTCCTAATCCGGTCGTATTTGAGAGGCAACCAAAGATTCGGTGACATGGGTCTTGGTTTATCTAAACTTTGCCATATCCATCCGGTGTGTCAACAAATACTCTAACGAGTGTTGCATGGCTTCTTATTGGTTGATTTTCGGCGAGACCCACTTTTGAGACACTTCTCTTCCCTTAACACGGCTATGCATCTAGCTGGGTTCTCCATGTCGTAGCAAATCAAAACTAACGCAAACACCTAACAACAGCACATGCTTAGATATTTTCTCGTCTTAGAAACAGACCCAAGCCTCGGACTCAAGCTCCACCATTTCCTGTTCTTCCAATGACACAACCATCTCGTCATCCTTCACGCATCAATCTTCTTTGTGACTTCATGGATGAATCCATCAAAACTCCCACTTCTGCCAACTCGACTCCATCCCATCACCGTCCCATCGATAACCACCATCACGCCCAAACTCGAATCGATCAGACTACCCCGATACATTCTGCTCGGCTCGAGCTCGTCGTGGTCACGATGACACCAACTGCCATAACCACCATTAACTCTGGCTTCCTCCATCGTCGGCTAATTTTCACTTTCTTGCCAATCGCGGCAAAGCCATCACCACTTCACGCCATATCTCCACGAAAACTACGGCTTCATGAAGAACCACCTTCTTTGTTAGCGAGCGACAACCATTGCCAACTGATTTCTTCCATCATCATCTCGCACATAAGCGCCATCAATCATCGAGACTCTAACACATTTCCATGCATGGGCGGAGAGCTCTGTACTTTTAGTTGAACTCTCGGCCAATTTCTCCTTACTTCATCTGTCGAGATATCTTGGCAACAACCCAAACTCCATACTGACTTCATGGCAGCACCTTCTTCACATCCGGCACCATCAAATGCCATTACGCAAGCCTCATTCAATCACGCTCGATGGCAAGAACTCCTGAACCCTCTTGTTTCATCACCGGCCTAGCGATTTCGCCGCCCAGTCTCTCTACTTGACATCGATCGCGAATACTTCGGTTTATTTTACGTTAAATGCCGTTTCATGGCAAACAAATACCATTTCATAATCAAGATACATCTCTTTATCATCACTCCGTCACGATCAACCACATCTTCCGTTAGCACAATTGATCGCAATGGCAAAATGCAATGCCATCATCGTCATTAAAACAACTCGATTTGACTTCCAAGTTCAATGGCGGCATCCAACTCCTGATCGATCACGATCTCCATCTCGAGCTTCTTCCCCGTTCTTGACTTAGCAAGTGCCTATTTGTTCTCAAACGCACCATCGATGGTCCTCAACGCCATGGTTTATAATCATACAAAGATAACACCACAACATCAAACTCGACCAAATGCACAGTTGAGTTTGCATGGGAGAAGATGGTAGCCTGAGTAAATAGACGGCTCCACTTAACTATTTGAATTGGCTTCCCCCAAGTAAGGACCAGACTCCCTTTAGCATCCCTTTGGTGATGCGCCCCTTAACACAATGGATACCCCTTAACGTACAGTGGGGTTACCAATAGTACTTTCCGATAAAATGACCATTTTGCCTTTTTGCTTATGAGTTCTTGTTTTGCTCGTAACTTCTTCATACATTTAACTCGGAATGACTCAGTTCTTCGCCATCAGTCTTCATCTTCTCGTCCTCTACACAATGAAAAGTAGAAATCTTGTATTTGAACGAATTCCAATTGGTCTTTTTGCTCCAAATGACTCCATTGCACCTAATGAACCCAAAAGCACACATAAGATACATAATTCACAAGAAAACTCGCAAAGAAAGCATAAATACTAGATATTAAATACGGTGTATTCTACACCTATCAGGCGCCGAGCTTGATAGCACATTGATCGACGCAGACCTCCGACTTCAACATCGTTCACCATCAAGACTACGAGAGACTGCGAAAATTTAGAAGCGAGGAGGCTACCCTTTCCCCAATTGTAGTAAAAACTTGGAAGGATAAGCAATAGACGCATATGGCTACATCGACCTTGAAATTAAGGTGGGAGATGCTCTAACACATGGAAAATTCCATAATGTCAAAGAACTCTCAAATTACGACATGATTCGGGCGCTCATGGGTACATGGCAATAAAGCGAAATTAGGAGTATCCTCTCTGCCGTGTCGATACACGAAAGAATTTCCAACAATCCATCCAACCTCGAAGATCACATATTGCCGTATCAACAACTTACCAAGGTAACTTAATTACCCGGAGAAAGCCCATCGACGTTCATCCGAAGATTCCGAACACAAGTAAGTCTTTTTGAAAAACCCTTTCGCACCTAATCACTTCTCTTCTCGGTCGAGGCATGGGGACTCGCCGAGTTATCAACTCAGGCGTCATTAAGAGATGTGAATGGTGTAGGATCGAATATCGCAACACCAATGCCCTTGCGAAATCCATGAGCAGCGTGCTGCGAAGATATCGTAGATTGGTAATAAAAATGACGCAACGGATGACGACAGCTGAACACGAGAAAGATGTGAAGACCTA
>JAJJWW010016711.1:0-84939 GCA_023531295.1 Papaver armeniacum
TCCACCATCTACACCTCTCATCAAACAATTATGTAGGAGGACCGCCCAATTCTATTATTCTACATAGAGTGCACAATGAAATGCTATGGATCGAACGCTCAGCTAGTGGAGGCTTTTCGAAAGACATATTCATCATGGCTTCGTAAAATATGAATCGTCACATGCTCGAAGCCGTACTTAAACATGCGATATCATGATTTTACTGGATTTGACCCTTATTTGAAAATCCACCATCAACATTAAGTCCCTCGCTTAGTGAGGAACAATCATGTTCCTGAAGCATTAGATGGTGATTTTCAGTTAACGAGATCGTGGTTGAACTCAATCTACAAAGGTAGTTTCAGAATCCTCGATTTGGTCCAATGGTGTCATGTACGAGCAAATGTTCGGGTGAGGACCCTGATAGTGTGATAGAGTGTTATTTTGTGGACATAGAGAGGTGAAGTGCTGCTGATTTGGTCAGTTAAAAGCCCAGTTTTGGTCGATTTAGGATTTTCGGGCCCGAGCCCAAAAGAGGAAACCCAAGTGTTTTAGGTTTTGGAAATAAAAATAATATAAAAGGTAAATAACCCTAATATTTTTATTGTTGATCAACCGAGCATCTTTTTTTTATTGTTCACTCGGCGGCGGGGAAGGAGGAAAAATTTTTCACGTTGTTTCTAAAGCACCGCCGATCGTCACCGATCACCGTCCTGAGAATTAGACTAGTACGGTAAAATAGTGTAATTCCGTGCAAATTTTTCTTTTAAATTTTTTTTTGCTGTTTGATCTATGATTCATGAATTGTTCATAAAACAAAAAATCCCATAGTTGCAAACATGCGTAGGATTTATGAAGAATTTGTTTTTTTTTTTTTTAGAAAACGTATGAATGCCCGTTTTTCGTTAGTTCAGGAAACGAATAAAAAATCCTCAATATGGAAGAGATACATAAAATTTTGCATGGATATGGTATAGTTACAGTAGTAAAAGTTTTGTTTATTAGGTTTCATGAAAACCCAAGTTTGTTTTGAAGTATGAACTTTGCAAATACTTTTGGAAACGTAGGTTTGTTCGTAAAAGTAACAAATAATAATCCTTAGAGTCAAAGGAATTTTGAAAAGACCTGGAGTTCATGATGAAAATTTGTTTACGAACTTCCAAAATTTTGTTTGAAATATGTAGACTTTTACAAAAATAGAAAAGACCCACGTTTCATAAACGAATGCTCGATTGAGCAAAATTTTTTTTTTTTTTTTTTTAAAAAAGGTGCGTGACTTATTCACGCCTTATTAAATATAAATCAAGTTTTGATTTATGAAAAATTGTTGAAAGCGAACAATTTATGAGTTGATGAATTCGTAGTGTATGCATGAGTTTAGTGATTTATAGTGTATGTACACGTAAAAATCAGCGAATGTTCACATGGAAAGTTGTGTGAATTATTCATAGTTTCATGAAAAGCCAATGTTGACTTTATATAATAATAAGTTTTTTTTCTCGGCTTTGCAGGTTTGAAAGAACGAACAAGTTTTTGAGGTTTTACGCCGTTATCACAAAGTTTGTGAAGTCGTAAATAGGTAAGAGTTAAGGATTACCATTTTTGCTGTGACTTCGGTGTTAGCATATCTGTAATCCCATGCTTTTGGTTTCAGACAATGGTGAATTCCAGCAGTAGCTGTGATTATGATTATGAGTATTTCTCCAGCTCTTCGTACGAGGATTCCAAGGTTCCAGAGATGAAGATTCCTGTAGCAGAATCTTGCGCCAAGAGGGTGATGAGTGCCAAATATTGCACATTTCTACATCTATTTATTGGCATTTAACTCATCTTTTGTGTTCAGAAATCAGATATTATCCCAGATTCTGTATTTTCCTTGTTTTCAAGAATAAATATTTGTATTAATTAATTTTTGTGTTTTTAGGTAATAAATAGAGTTCGGAGGAATTGAGAAGCCAAAAGAGCGAAGAATTGGAGTCAAGCGTCTATGGAGCAGAAAGCCAAAGCCCGCGCGCGCATCAGGAGCAAACCATTTACAAGACATGGGCCCAAGCTATCCAAGACCCGCGACCCGGATCCGAGCCCGTCCACTCCAAGCCGTTGAGATCTCGCCCAGCTGCATCCTACGGTCGCTCCATCACTCACATCATTTCTCGATGCCTCCGCTCAACACCAAATCTCCCCATCCCCCCTGAGCCGTTGAGATTTCTTCCCCTAGATCCAACGCTCGCTCCAGCTTACTCATCAAACCTTGATACACCCGCTCAACACCGCATCCACCTATATACACACCTCTCGACCAAAACCTTATCTTCTTCTTCCTCTTTCCTTTCCCCTCACCCGACACTCTCAGAGCTCTCCCTCACCTCTTCTCCCGACCGGATTTGCAGAGCCACCTCCACCATCTCTCCCGACACCACAGCCGCCAATACCAACTGCACCACAGTCATCTATTCCACCACCCTTAGCTCTAGTTATCTCTCACATAGCTTCTCTCTTAACCCCAGAGGCTATGTTAGAGATAAATGGAATTAGGGATTGTACAAAAGCTCATCAATGGAGTTGCAGAGCCGATTTTACAGGAGGGAACAACAAATTCGAGGGTATGGGCGAAAGGGTATGGTTCAATTTCTATTTTTAAAGTAAATTAGGGTTTGAGAATGGAGGTATAAAGAGAGCTTTTGGGTGTGTGAAAAACCTTATGCCTGGGCTAGCCAGAGCACCACAATAGTAGTTTAATTTGTGTTTTCTTTGAATGTTCTAATTTAATTATCCAGGGTGTTAATGAAACCCCTGAATTTCATGTCAAGCATATATATTTTTAGTTGTGTTTTTGCTGAGTTATAAGATGATTAGGATTACTAATTAGTTGAGGAAGCTTATTAGCCTGTGATGAGTTGTACTGTAAGAAGACAGCTCATACTAGGGGTTAGTTGGCTAAAATTGGTTAATGAACATCCAGTGTAGACCTTCATAAGAAGGCACAAGAACATAGCTTAAGATATATGGCCTGGGCATGAGATTAGGGGTGGATTGATCATCCTGGTATTTTTCCATCTTGTTACAACATTTAGCTACCTTAGTTCACTGTTACAACTCCAACACCTCAGTCGTATCGACACCAACCAAATTTGTGTCACTCTGTCACTTGTTAGAAATCAGTAGTAGTAAGCCTTTAGATCAACATACAGCACCACAAGTCTCTGTGGTTCGACCCGTATTTGCCCAGTTCTGCATAATAGACACCGTGCACTTGCGGTTTAATTTGTAGGAAAAAAACAAACCACTTCCCAAGCCTACCAAGTTTTTGGCGCCGTTGCCGGGGACTTGGCGTGTGCTATCCTGATCCATTGCTTGCTTTGCTGAATTCCAGTTCTCCCTTGTACATATTTACTTTGAATTATTCTTTGTAACCCTTGATTAGTATAACTTCGTTTAATTTTTGTAAACTGCATCTGTAACTTAGGGAATTCTAGTATAACTTAGTTTAATACTTGCATATCTTAGTTAGTAACTTGTTTGCTATCTCCCATCTCACCCTGTAATTTCTTGTTTGCTATTTTTCTTTTGCTTTTGTTTAGCTCATTATCTCTTATCTTCCATAGCTTACATTCACTATCCCTGCACCTGTAACTTAGCTGCAATTTCAATCTTTCAGTTTTATCACATAGCTGCATCTTGTTTCTATTAAGTTACCTGCATCACTTCCTTACCTGCATCCTTAGCTGCATCTTTGCATTTGCACATTGTCATATCTCTTCTTCTTGTTCAACTCATCTAGCACTTCCCATCTATAGTTGCATTCACTCCCTTAGCTGCATACTGTGTAAACCCTTCCCTGTCAGTCTAAATAAACACCACAGTTCTTTACTTTTCCCCTGTGTCAGTCCAACTTATTCTTAGGCTTGCATTAATATTCTTCATCTTTGCCATAACCTGCACAAACCTGGAAACTAAACTCTTCCTTTTGAGCTCACAGGTACCTGCAAAGCTGTTGGGAAAGCTGAGGCAAGGAAGAGCAATTGTTAACAAAGCAGTCCAAACAGGTACTTGTGAGATTTCATTACAACCCCAAAGAGAGGCATCAGAAGGAGCTGCACCAACAGTACCTGCAACATATCCCAGCAAGTCCAAGGAAGGTATAGGAGCAGAACACAGTTATTATTGGAGCTAAAACCGGTTGGTCGTTCTAGAACTTCAATATACCTCATATTTGTATGAATGATAGACCGCATGCTAGACCTTGTGTGTTCTGTGCCATAACCCCTTAAGCATGCTAGACCTTGTGTGAGACCTTGTAAGCTCACTACCTGTTGAGCTAAGTTGCTCTGTGCACTTAGCATTTTCTTCTCTGTTAACCACATCTGGGAGACTCCCTGTGAATCGTTGATGTTTTGGGTTGCCATACTCACATGAGAGATTAGTTCTTACCAGTCTCTCGGCCTTGGAATGTCACATGTATTGCTCCTCGTGCATGAATTGCTTGGTAATATCTTGATTGTTGCTCGCCTTGGTTAATTGCCATTAGTGCTTAACTCGAACTAAGTCGCCTGTGGTATCTTTGAGCATTAAATTATTTGCCCTTACAAGCACCAACTCCAGCCGTAGCTATTGAGTTGAGATATAACTTGGTTAGCCAAGTTAGGCTGCAGCCTTTACCTAGAGTCAATCGAGAGAGTTGATGGCCGTACTCTTATGCATGCTCAACCCCGAACTAGCACTAGATTATCCAAACCCTGGAATATCAAAAATCTGTGCAAACCGTGTGCTTTCCAATTGTCTTTGTAGTTTGTTCAACCGATGCATCTACCGACCCAGTGAACCTTGCAAACTCTAAGCATAACCCCGAGCATAACACCGACCCTCGTGGTCGCTTGCCTTGGCCGATGCAAGTGGTGCTCAACCTTGACCTTGTCTTTGCTTCTTGAATATGTGAACCATGCCCGCATAATGCACTAGCCATCTTGCAATCACCACTTGTGATATTTTCATCTGCTCATCCGTAGTATCTATGTGTGACCTTGTTAACATCATATGTGCATCCGTGCATTTCAAGAATAATTTGAATAGTTGTATATGAGTAGCTTGATGAGTTGTGCTTCATGTCCATTTATGCATCTGCCCCGTACACCTTACTCATGCCAAATTGTGTTGTGTACAAACCACGCTTGATGTTGTGCTTTGCTATTCTCGTGCCTACCCGTGCTTGTAAGCCGCAAACCGAGTGATACACTATTGTGTGACTGTTGAGCCAAGATTGTGCTGGACTCGCATTTGTTACAACTTGTGTGTAAACTGTAACCACCACAACCCATCCGCCCCCAGTTGGTGGTGCATATAGTTGTGAGCATTGAGGTCAATCGACCTCGTTGCTACCTTGCTTAGCTAATTGCCATGATAGCATAGCTCTGAAATGGTGATGTGAGCACAAAACCCTGCTGACATTTGCATGCTTATGTATAATCTCTGAGAATTGAAATCTGTTAACTTGTTAACACCCTGTGGCATTTGATCTCTGAGTTTTAAGCTTAACTGACCCTTTTGAGCCAAGTTGTAAAATGCTAGCTCTGATTATGTGCTGATTCATTTGCCACAATTGTGAAGTTCATATCTGTAATGTGCTGAGCTATAAACCTCATGGTGTTTTGAACCAATTATGCAATATCTGTGGTGACTATAATCTGTGATCTGTGTATGAGCATGTGTTGTTGGAGTGAATGATTGAAGGTCTGAGATTGCATTAGCATCTCACTTGTGCACCTTTCCTAGCTGTTCTGTGTACAAGTTTTACTCAAGCTGTGTACTTGCTCACCCGTGTCAGTGCAAAACCAACCTTGACTTATTACTTGTCTTGTGTGTTGTGTCAATTTGAGAGGTCGGCCCGGCGATCTTGTGCATCTGCAACAACTCCTGTACCTGACCATTTAGACCTGCCTAACTAGGCTAGAACCCAGTTTTACTAGGTTTTGCACATAACCTGGATCTTGCATAACTGCTGGGCTGCATACCCAAATAAACCAAACTGAGCCCACATAACTGGGCTGCACAAAAACTGAGCTGTGCCTTTGCATATAACCTGGGCTTTGCACAAAACCAAACTGAAGCCCACATAACTGGGCTGTGCAACCACTGGGCTTACCTTAGCCTGTGCTGTATCACCTGAAGCCCACCTAAACCAAACAAGCCCTCATAAACCAAATCCCACTATAAACCAAAACTAAGCCCACAACAACTGGGCTTTGCATCATTTCAGCTTACCTTCCCTGTTTTGAAACATCATTGGTTATACATGATTTGATGTGTGCTATGCTTCTTTTTGAGTTCAAATTGAGTTGCTAGATCATGTCGGGATTTTGGTGCAAATCGGGATACAAACAAATCCATTAGAGAGCTTGCTTACGGGCATGCTTCACAAAGTATGAACTCCCCAGGTCCATGATGATTTTAGGAAATATTATGAGCCTTCTCAGGGCCCTGACCTTGACTTCACATACCCTAGTCATTCTTCACACATGTATCATCCACCACAGGTTGAACATGAGCACTTTTCTCATACCCAGTCATCACTTTTTGATCAATTAGAAGCTAAAGTATCTGCTTTAGAAAGACAATTACATGAGAAATCTGTCGAATCTAATTCCCCTAGGCAATCTGAAATGTATGTTTGTACCTTATGTGGTAACCTAGACCACCATGCTGAGAACTGCTATATTTTGCATGATTTTAGGCAGTCTAGGGAAAACCATGATCATCCATATAACAACATGTCTGAATTTCTCTTCTCTAGTGAACCTCATGTGCAACCATGCAGTGAATATCCATACGAAACATGCATACCCACTAGTGAAGACTCCCCTTCAAGTGAACAGCTTTACTTGTTCTTAAAGATGAACCTAATTCACTTAGAAAAAGAAGAATGGAGGGAAGTTCATCTTGAAAATAGTGTTCCTAGTCCTACTCATGCAATTAACAATGAATATGAACCTAATCTAGAGGAAAATGAGTACACTAGCAATACTACAAGTTTGAATAGGGAAATACATTTTTGTTATGATGATGATGATGATGAATATGATACGTTAGAAGAGCATGTGCATGCAGATAATATGATGAAACCTTTGGGTTCAGAGACGTTAAGCGTCTCTTCTGTGAATCCTATGAATGATACTTCTTATAACATTCATACATGTGATGTTGACTCTGAGTTTGGGTTTGTGAAATTCTTCAGTGACAGTGAGCATGCTACACAACTTGTTTGTGACTTAAGAAAGGATGAATCTTCTGTTGACACTAATGTTCTTTTGGATCATGATATTATTTGTGTGTCTCGATTCCCTGCCCATGTCACAACATGTTGCCTCCTCTGATGATTATGACATGGAGATTGATGAATTGTTCTATGCAGGTGAACATGATTTACCTTCTTCTGACCTTAGGAAAGTATGTGATGGTGCAAATGATCTTATACATGAAAACAACTTAGATGTACCTAATCTCTCTCCTAAGGCACAGATTGGAACTCCTCCACCAAACCTAGGTGTAGTTTGTAACAAAATTGCAAAACCAACTTTTCTGAAAATGCCTAATCTAGGCCTAGAGCTTTGTGCTTCCCAATTCCTCTTGGACTATTTTGCATCAAAGTATAACACCTTTAAGGAACCACAGTTGGAATGTGTATGTCTGCTGTTTATTAGCAAAACTCATTTTGAGTTAGACCTTTTGCATGATGTACCTTTAAAATTGCAAGATTTTGTACTCAAGAACACATCTGTTGACAAGTTTAGGTTTGGGGGTAACTTGTTCACGTATGCAATCTTTCCTGCACTCTCATGTTATATGTGTGTAAGGCTGTTGATGTTTGTACATATCGTCTTTTGGGTTGATCCTCAACTCTTTAGATTGTTGGTGTATGGTGAATTTTCATTGTATATAATCCAGTAGGACTTGTTAAATTTTCTTTTCTTGAATCGGTTGAGTCTTCTTGTACATATTTTGTGCTAATCCGATATGATCTCCACTGAGAATGTTGGATTCTAGCCTTGACTAATGAAGCTCTAACCTTGCTCCCGCCGACATCCGGTAATCTCTTCCCTTTTCTCTTATCAAAGCATAGTTCTCATGGTATGTGACTCATTTAAAATTTTATCATCTCGTTGACACATTGAGGACAATGTTTGATTTAGGTTTGGGGGTGCATTTGCATATAGAGTTTTTAGTCTTTTATTTAAAAAAAAAAAAAAAAAAAAAAAAAAAATTAAAACTTTTTGCAAATAAAAACCTCCAACTTTTAGAGATTTTAGAGTCACTAGCATGCTTCTATCTATGTTTACATAGAGAGTCTGACCGAAATAACATAACTTGGAAGTCTTTGGAGAACGCAATCGGGTTTCTTAGTTGATTGAGCGTTAAAGTTGGATTTAACCATACCGGAGGGCTTAATTAGGTGTTTGTTTAGATATTCGGTAGTAGAATTGTGATCACCCATAGTGGAGACTACCCATTTTACATCAAGTGAGGCACCAAACTTCATTTTTTTGCAACTTTCTAGAAAAGATGTTAGAGTGTGTGTCACCGTATGTCAATTCCGGGTAGGAATGGTGAGCTACCCAACTTCGCACCACTTTCAGCACTACTTTTGATCTCTTGAGTGCTAATTTTTGTCAATCATGAGGGTGACGTCTAAAGATGAAAACTTCTTCTAAATACCGATTTGTAGTTAGCATCACTCTCTCCCTCTCAACAACATCAACAGATTCATAGAAACACATCATCGTCAGCAAGCGGAGCATCATCAGAATATTTGAAGAAAAGTTGATATAGTCCAAGGTTTACGTGCAACAAAGGAAAGAAAAGAAAATAGGATGAGAATTAATGAAGTTTGTGAAAAATTGAGTTTTATTGTTTTATTGTTATTCCAAGTTAATCTAAAAAAAAAAAAAAAAAATTGTTGTATTATTATTTTCATTTCATGTACTTAAAAAAAAAAATGTCAAGTTTTTGTAAAGTTCAGAAGTTCATCATCAACATTTGAAGACCGAAGACCGAAGATTGAAGACGTTTCTATGAATGCTGAGAGAGTGATATTAATTGCCGATCGGGTGAGAAGGTAAGTGAGTACTCCCATCCTTGCTAATGGTTGATTTCCTTTCTTAGAGATCATCGAAAAAGATTCTTTTTGTCCACACTTCGTGGAATCTCCGTAAATTATTTCGGAAGGTTATCCTTCTTACCTACAACGTGTGCGGGATTTCTCTCTTTATTCCCCGCTCGCACACATGAGAGACTAAAAAAGCGATCTTTTTGAGTGCAATTATCATAAAACCCTATTAGTGAGGCAGAAGTCGAGGCTTATGATCACAATCGAACCCGAATTCTTTCATATGGTATGGTTACTTCTCGCTCAGCACTTAAGGAAGAGAATGCGTTCTTTGGTAGTTCTAACTTCTGTTACTAGCATGCAGAAACTCTATGTCCTCATAGCTCCTTGGATGCTTGAAACTCTTTTACACTCTGAAGTTGGAGAAGGTTTTGTGGGTACACCTCTGGTAAACCCTCACGAGACTACAACTCGTCCACTAGGGACACCTAGTGATGCGTGTCGTAGGTGCAATCAAATTAATCAATATTTCCACTCAATTAAAAATAATATAATGGAAGTCAAGTTCGTTCCCACGAGGAGCAAGAGATTCTAGTTGTAAAAATTGTCACAAAAGGGGGGAGGTGTAAAACAAAAGAAAGTAAACAAAACAATTAAAAGATAAAGTTGAAATCAATAAGAGAGACAAGATCAAGGAATCCTTCTTCGTTGCAAAACAATGATTAAAGTTATGTTCTTTTCTACTTGTTATTAGTCACAAATTATCACCAACCGTAGGTAAAGCATCTAGATCAGTGCTAAACCCCTAAATCCCTTGTATCATCGGATACGGAAGTTCTCGACTACCAGATTCTATTTACCAAACCACCTAGTAGTAGATCACTCTAGATGTAATTTAAATAAACGCATTAAGATTTATGAACTTATTAGGTCAAGATTAGTAGTTGGACTCTTAGATCAAGGTCTACTTGCTAACGTTGTTTTCACACACAATTGCTCCACGGAATCCCTCCGCAAGGTCTCGTGTTTGCTACTTATGTAAAAAGTCAAGAAACGATTACTTATCTCCTAACTTTCACTAGCTTTAGATTAAATCGACAAATCAATTTAGTTGTCCACCCAAACAATCTATCAATCAATCATGAATGTCATTAAGATCATTCCTATTAGTAAAAACAAACGATAATTATGTGAAAAACTTCAAGATAGAATTGAAAACAAAAACTTAAATCATATTAAGAACTAGGAATTCATCCTCAATCAATAAAATTAACTACTCATGTTAAAGAGTTCACACAAAGAATAAGAAAAGAAAAGTGTTGTGTGTGTAGAGATGTGTAGAGAGGTATGTAAAAGATGTAGAAAACTTCTCTATTTATAGGCTTCAATATTCTCCGAATCTTCCAAGGAATAGAATCCTTTTCCTTTAGCAATTCAACTTCCAAATCCAAGCCTTTCTCAACTCTTCATCTTCTCTTTCCAAATTTGAGCCCCAATTCTCCATCCAATTCCTAGTCCAAGTCTTCACACCCATGAGAGAAGTCCATAGAAAATTCTGGAATTTTGGCTCGCCGGAAAACTGGTATTATGGCCGGAATCCGGCCGGAAAAAGTCGCCGCCGGTACTTGAGATTCTTCTTCAGACAACGGAATATTCCGTCACAGTTAGGTCAAATAACAGTCGTCGTCAGTCAATCGGGTCAAGGGAAGTGGGAGTCAGCCACTATAGTCAGCAACGAGTCAGCTGAATGATCTTACTCGGTCTAACTCAAATGAGTCAAGTACTGGAGCGGTCATCGGATTCGCTTGGATCGGTCACCGCCGGCTCCGAGTCAACTCGCCAGAATAGAGAAATTGACAGAGTTTCCTCTGTTTTTACGACATTCTCAGGCCAATTTTCCGGCCATTTTTAGCTCATTCCCTGCACCATTCACAATCCCTAACATACATCTATTACCGCACTTCATTCAATCCTTCCCTATAATAACAGCATCACAATTCTCCATTCAATCACCACCAGATTTCTTCATCTCTATGTCTTGATTTTCCGGCCACAAAACCCATTTGCTCTTTATACCAAAGACACCATCAACTCAGCATCACCAACACATTGCATCAATTCTCACAATCCGAAGCAATTATCAGAAACCCGTCTCCTTCTATCATCTCTGAAATCATTCCTCTGCAAAACCTACTTCACAGTCATGAGTCAATCGAACCCATCTCTCTCGACCTTCGTACTTCTTGAATCCATCAATTCTACCATTTCCGATTCAAGCAGACTCATCACTATTACATCTCTCGATTTCTCTATCTCTCAGTTTCAGCAGAAACCCATCTTCTTAGCAGCTCGTTCTTCTTCTCGCTTCACAAACCCCATCTCCCTGAGCTTCACATCAGAGACTACCACCATCTCTTCAACTCATATTCCCGATCTGTTCTCGATTCAAGATCTCCCCGAGCTTCACAATTGTTGGCAAGTTCATCCATCGAGACCCATTTCATCTTCTCTCGATTCTCGGTTTGTTCTCCCTTTCAATCGAACCACACGGCAGCCATGATCGCTCTACCGTTGTTTCTCTCAATTTCAGATGCAGGTGAATAAGAATGAGAAGTGATGATTGAAATGATAAAAATCTAGTTTTAGGTTTATCGGGGTAGGGTTAGTATTCAAGACCAAGTCACCCGATAAGGGATACCCGTTGGCAATCCCATAAATGAATAATGGTAGACGCCCTTAACCTCATTGGCCTGTCTTTAGTGCTCCTCCAATAGAGAGTAGCCCTTAACCGTGGCTGGACTCCAGATAATGTTCGCCCAGGAAATGACAATTTTGCCCCTTTTTTCCCAAATTGGGTGATTTCTTCTTCTTTTCGTTCGTGCAACTCCATAGTAGCTATAAAACTCAAAACAAGCGTAAAATACATAATTTACAAGAAAAATAACAAAGAAAGCATAAACAATAAATAGTAAATAGGATGTATTTTACACCCTATCACCTAGCGGTTTAAAGGCTTAGTGCATACGCTAAATGCATTCGAGAGACCTGCGACAGGGGTATAGTTAGGATTTCTTCATTTTGTTTCACTTGAGGACAAGTAAAATTCAGGTTTGGGGTATTTGATGAGTGCCAAATATTGCATATTTCTACATCTATTTATTGGCATTTAACTCATCTTTTGTGTTCGTAAATCGATATTATCCCGCATTCTCGTATTTTCCTTGTTTTCAAGAATAAATATTTGTATTAATTAATTTTTGTGTTTTTAGGTAATAAATAGAGTTCGGAGGAATTGAGAAGCCAAAAGAGCGAAGAATTGGAGTCAAGCGTCTATGGAGCAGAAAGCCAAAGCCCGCGCGCGCATCAGGAGCAAACCATTTACAAGACATGGGCCCAAGCTATCCAAGACCCGCGACCGGATCCGAGCCCGTCCACTCCAAGCCGTTGAGATCTCGCCCGCCGCATCCTACGGGTCGCTCCATCACTCACATCATTTCTCGATGCCTCCGCTCAACACCAAATCTCCCCATCCCCCCTGAGCCGTTGAGATTTCTTCCCCTAGATCCAACGCTCGCTCCAGCTTACTCATCAAACCTTGATACACCCGCTCAACACCGCATCCACCTATATACACACCTCTCGACCAGCCATGACTGCTCTACCGTTGTTTCTCTCAATTTCAGCCATGACTGCTCTACCGTTGTTTCTCTCAATTTCAGATGCAGGTGAATAAGAATGAGAAGTGATGATTGAAATGATAAAAATCTAGTTTTAGGTTTATCGGGGTAGGGTTAGTATTCAGCACCCGTCACCTGATAAGGGATACCCAGTTGGCAATCCCATAAATGAATAACAGGTAGACGCCCCTTAACCTCATTGGCCTGTCTTTAGTGCTCCTCCAATAGAGAGTAGCCCTTAACCGTGGCTGGACTCCAGATAATGTTCGCCCAGGAAATGACAATTTTGCCCCTTTTTTCCCAAATTGGGTGATTTCTTCTTCTTTTCGTTCGTGCAACTCCATAGTAGCTATAAAACTCAAAACAAGCGTAAAATACATAATTTACAAGAAAAATAACAAAGAAAGCATAAACAATAAATAGTAAATAGGATGTATTTTACACCCTATCAAATTCCCCCACACTTAGACTTTGCTAGTCCTCGAGCAAATCAAACTAAAAACTCACAACTTCAAAGCGTTCAAGCGTCCCAAGCATCCAAAGAGTTATGAGGACATAGAGTTTCTGCATGCTAGTAATAAGAAGTTAAAAATACTAAAGAACATATTCTCATTCTTAAATGTTGAGTGAGAAATAACCACCCCATAATGAGAGAACGCGTGTTTGAGAAACGATCAATAAGCATTTCGCATCGACTTCTGCCTCACCAAAAGGATTTTATGATAATTGCACTCAAAAGACGGCTTTTTTATGGGTCTCACATGTGTGCGGGTAGGAATGAAGAGAGAATTCTCGCAACACGTTGAATGGTGGGAAGGACAACTTCCGAAATATTTTTTAAAAACCCACATCTTTTAATAATTTGAAAAACCATTTTTCTGACGATCTCTACGAAAGGAAATCAACCATTACTATCGAGGATGAGATTACTTACTCACCTTCACATCCGATCGCCAATTATGATAACACCACTCTCACGGCATCCAATAGAAACGTCTTCCGCTCCTCGTCTTCGGTTTCAACTATTGATGATAAACTCTCGAATTTCATAAGTCCTTAACAATTTGTAACTCTTTTTCCTTAAATCCTTGTCGCTTGAAACTTCCTTATAGATTTTCCTTCCCCACGGCTTATAAAAATAATACAAATATTTTCTTGTTTTTTTTTTTTTTTTTTTTTTTTTTTTTTTTTTTTTGAAAACAAGAGAAATAAAATACAAAAAATAAACCATGGCCGTGGGAGAAGTATTTTACCGCTTGATTCTTCACAACTTGTATCGTCTCGAAATCATAAACTTCAAAAATTCTCACCTTTTAATTTTCTTCGCTTTTATGAATAAGTCTTCATACTTGTATGTATAATTATGCTCATTGTATTGTAAGTCCTCAACATATATGTGAAATCCGCTCTTTGTATGTTGCTTTACTTGTATTTGAAATTTGCTCTTTTTCTTGTTCCGTTGCTTGTAAACCTTGAACTTTTCCAACTTTCCTTGTAGATTTTGATGTCGCTCCTTGTTGATGATGAGAGTGTTTCTATGGATCCGTTGTTGTCGAGAGAATGAATGGTGCTAATCGCAAATCGAACTACAAGAAGGAAGCTTTCATCTATAGACGTCACCCTCATGATTGACAAAATTAGCACTCAAGAGATCAAAGAGTAGTGCTTCTATTGGTGGGAGGTTGGGTAGCTCACCATTCTACCCGAATTTACGTACGGTGACACACACTCAAAAGAAGCTCTTTAGTAGATGGAAAATTTCAGCCGGTGCCTCACATGATATGAATACGGGTAGTCTCCACTAATGATTGATCAAAGAACTCTAATAATGCATTTCTCCTCGCACCAAATTCGCATCACCGGCATGATTAAATCCATTATTTAACACTCTAACAAGCAAGAAATCCGAATGTAGTTCTCTAACATTTCCAAGTTCAATTATGTAGGTCAAAATCTCTATGTAAACATACCTAGAAGTATGCTAGTGACTCTAAAATCTTTAAAAGTTGGAGGTTTTATGTAAAACTTTTTTTTTTTTTAATTTTTTTAATTTTTTTTTTGTAATTTTTTTTAAAATACATGCTTAACCACTCCCCCACACTTAAACCTTACATTGTCCTCAATGTAATTGAATCCTCCTAGTAAAGTTAAGGTGGGAAATTTTAACATGATATGGAACAAGAAAAACAAATAACAAAAAGCAAAAAGATAAGAAATACAAAACCTATGGGTTGCCTCCCATTAAGCGCTTGTTTTAAAGTCGACGGCCCGACTTAGCTTTTGCAAGATTCATTCCCCATATACTAACAATCTGAAAATTTGAGGATCCACCCATAATACCTGTTTTGCAAACAATAACTCCATACAAATATTAGCACAAGAAAACAATAGTGATGTTATCGCCCGATAGAAATTTCCCACACACTTATTCTCGTCCACACTCGGAAGTGTATAAAGAACATAGAATTTGGGAACTTCCATGTATTCTTCTTGGCAAACCTGCATAGTGTTAGCATCAAGTGTTTCCAATGGTGGATATTTAGAAACAAAATCATCCAAAAATACTTTCGAAGCACAAACATTCAAACCAATAAGAGGTAAAGGAGAAGAATCAATATGCAAAGGGTTAGACAAACCGTGCACAATTTCTTGTATTATAGAGTCCTCTTCATCCTTAAAAAATTCGAGTGAATTACTTACCTCTTGTATATCGTGGTCCTCTATTAAACCTTGCAACCATTCTTCGTCGTTTTCTACCTTAACCAAAGTCTTGGCATCATTAAAATAATTGGCAAGTTCAATTGGGTCTTCCACAAAATCAATGAATGTGGTTTCATCCTCTAGAATCATCTCTTCAACATTTTCATCATCGGAATCGGGCCATTCACTAAAATGATTTTCATCGGTATAGATTGTAAGATCTTCTTGTGAGGGTGTCACTTCGTTTACAACAATAGGCATGTGATATCCAAACTCCTCCTTTTGAATAGGTGAAGGATCTTTATTATGATCTGGAGTTGGAATAACTTCCTCATTGTTGCAACGTTCATACACTTCCGCGGACTCATATCTTTCCCTAAGAAATTTTTTCCAAGCAATAAATGCATCTTCCTCAAGCTCTTCCTTTTGAATAGGTGATTGATTATTATTAAGATCAAGGCTCGAGTAAGCTACACTAGCGTCTTCAAAAGTGTCCAAAGGTTGATTAATTTATTCGTATAATTTCTCCGAATTCCTTTGAATTTCTCGATGTGATTCTTGCAACTTTTGTTGAAGATCCCCAATCATGGCAGACATCTTATCTCGCAAAACTAGAGAATTTTCGATCATAAACAAAACTATCCTCCCATCCTTGTGATTGTCCACTTACATACCCGTCATAAGGTTGTTGATATGTATGAGAATATCCATAAGGTTCTGTAGGAATTTGATCATAGCCAAAAGATTGGTTTTGATTGTATCCTAAGGATGGTTGGAAGTTGTCATAATGTTGAGGTTGAAAACCGTATTGATTGTTGTAATATGCTTGCTCTTGTCCTCCATACATGGAAAACCGATACCTGAAATAAGATTTTGTATCTAACTTAAGTTAGATACAAAATAGAATCCAACAAAGCAAGAATAAAGCAAAAAGAAAAATAAAAACAACTAAAATCATCCGCTGCTCCCCGGCAGCGGCGCCAAAATTTGATGCGTGTCGTAGGTGCAATCAAATTAATCAATATTTCCACTCAATTAAAAATAATATAATGGAAGTCAAGTTCGTTCCCACGAGGAGCAAGAGATTCTAGTTGTGAAAATTGTCACAAAAGGGGGGGAGGTGTAAAACAAAAGAAAGTGAACAAAACAATTAAAAGATAAAGTTGAAATAAATAAGAGAGACAAGATCAAGGAATCCTTCTTCGTTGCAAAACAATGATTAAAGTTATGTTCTTTTCTACTTGTTATTAGTCACAAATTATCACCAACCGTAGGTAAAGCAGCTAGATCAGTGTTAAACCCCTAAATCCCTTGTATCACCGGATACGGAAGTTCTCGACTACCGGATTCTATTTACCAAACCACCTAGTAGTAGATCACTCTAGATGTAATTTAAATAAACGCATTAAGATTTATGAACTTATTAGGTCAAGATTAGTAGTTGGACTCTTAGATCAAGGTCTACTTGCTAACGTTGTTTTCACACACAATTGCTCCACGGAATCCCTCCGCAAGGTCTCGTGTTTGCTACTTATGTAAAAAGTCAAGAAACGATTACTTATCTCCTAACTTTCACTAGCTTTAGATTAAATCGACAAATCAATTTAGTTGTCCACCCAAACAATCTATCAATCAATCATGAATGTCATTAAGATCATTCCTATTAGTAAAAACAAACGATAATTATGTGAAAAACTTCAAGATAGAATTGAAAACAAAAACTTAAATCATATTAAGAACTAGGAATTCATCCTCAATCAATAAAATTAACTACTCATGTTAAAGAGTTCACACAAAGAATAAGAAAAGAAAAGTGTTGTGTGTGTAGAGATGTGTAGAGAGGTATGTAAAAGATGTAGAAAACTTCTCTATTTATAGGCTTCACTATTCTCCAAATCTTCCAAGGAATAGAATCCTTTTCCTTTAGCAATTCAACTTCCAAATCCAAGCCTTTCTCAACTCTTCATCTTCTCTTTCCAAATTTGAGCCCCAATTCTCCATCCAATTCCTAGTCCAAGTCTTCACACCCATGAGAGAAGTCCATAGAAAATTCTCTGGAATTTTGGCTCGCCGGAAAATCGGTATTATGGTCTTAATCCCCGGAAAAAGTCGCCGCCGGACTTGAGATTCTTCTTCGTACAACGGAATATTCCGTCACGATTAGGTCAAATAATGCATTCGTCATTCAATCGGGTCAAGGGAAGTGGGAGTCACCACTATAGTCGCAACGAGTCATTTGAATGATCTTACTCGGCCTAACTCAAATGAGTCAAGCATCGGGAGCGGTCATCTGATTCGCTTGGATCGGCCACCGCCGCTCCGAGTCAACTCGCGTAATAGAGAAATTGACAGAGTTTCCTCTGTTTTTACGACATTCTCATGCCAATTTTCCGGCCATTTTTAGCTCATTCCCTGCACCATTCACAATCCCTAACATACATTTATTACCGCACTTCATTCAATCCTTCCCTATAATAACAGCATCACAATTCTCCATTCAATCACCACCAGATTTCTTCATCTCTATGTCTTGCTTTTCCGGCCACAAAACCCATTTGCTCTTTATACCAAAGACACCATCAGCTCAGCATCACCAACACATTGCATCAATTCTCACAATCCGAAACAATTATCAGAAACCCGTCTCCTTCTATCATCTCTGAAATCATTCCTCTGCAAAACCTACTTCACAGTCATGAGTCAATCGAACCCATCTCTCTGACCATCTGTACTTCTTGAATCCATCAATTCCACCATTTCCGATTCAACAGCAGACTCATCACTATTACATCTCTCGATTTCTCTATCTCTCGCAAAGCAGAAACCCATCTTCTTAGCACTGCTCTTCTTCTCGCTTCACAAACCCCATCTCCCCGAGCTTCACATCGAGACTACCACCATCTCTTTAACTCATATTCCCGATCTGTTTCTCGATTCAAGATCTCCCCGAGCTTCACAACAGCGGCAAGTTCATCCATCGCAGAGACCCATTTCATCTTCTCTCGATTCTCGGCTTGTTCTCCCTTTCAATCGAACCACACGGCGCGGCCATGATCGCTTTCTACCGTTGTTTCTCTCAATTTCGGATGCAGTGAATAAGAATGAGAAGTGATGATTGAAATGATAAAAATCTAGTTTTAGGTTTATCGGGGTAGGGTTAGTATTCAAGACCCGTCACACCGATAAGGGATACCGCTTGGCAATCCCATAAATGAATAAATGTAGACGCCCTTAACCTCATTGGCCCGTCTTTAGTGCTCCTCCAATAGAGAGTAGCCCTTAACCGTGGCTGGACTCCAGATAATGTTCGCCCAGGAAATGACAATTTTGCCCCTTTTTTTCCCAAATTGGGTGATTTCTTCTTCTTTTCGTTCGTGCAACTCCATAGTAGCTATAAAACTCAAAACAAGCGTAAAATACATAATTTACAAGAAAAATAACAAAGAAAGCATAAACAATAAATAGTAAATAGGATGTATTTTACACCCTATCACCTAGCGGTTTAAAGGCTTAGTGCATACGCTAAATGCATTCGAGAGACCTGCGACAGGGGTATAGTTAGGATTTCTTCATTTCTGTTTCACTTGAGGACAAGTAAAATTCAGGTTTGGGGGTATTTGATGAGTGCCAAATATTGCATATTTCTACATCTATTTATTGGCATTTAACTCATCTTTTGTGTTCGTAAATCGATATTATCCCGCATTCGTATTTTCCTTGTTTTCAAGAATAAATATTTGTATTAATTAATTTTTGTGTTTTTAGGTAATAAATAGAGTTCGGAGGAATTGAGAAGCCAAAAGAGCGAAGAATTGGAGTCAAGCGTCTATGGAGCAGTAAAGCCAAAGCTCGCGCGCATCGAGAGCAAACCATTTACAAGACATGGGCCCAAGCTATCCAAGACCCGCGACACGGATCCGAGCCCGTCCACTCCAAGCCGTTGAGATCTCGCCCAGCTGCATCCTACGGTCGCTCCATCACTCACATCATTTCTCGATGCCTCCGCTCAACACCAAATCTCCCCATCCCCCCGAGCCGTTGAGATTTCTTCCCTAGATCCAACGCTCGCTCCAGCTTACTCATCAAACCTTGATACACCCGCTCAACACCGCATCCACCTATATACACACCTCTCGACCAAAACCTAATCTTCTTCTTCCTCTTTCCTTTCCCCTCACCCGACACTCTCAGAGCTCTCCCTCACCTCTTCTCCAGACCGGATTTGCAGAGCCACCTCCACCATCTCTCCCGACACCACAGCCGCCAATACCAACTGCACCACAGTCATCTATTCCGCCACCCTTAGCTCTAGTTATCTCTCACATAGCTTCTCTCTTAATCCCAGAGGCTATGTTAGAGATAAATGGAATTAGGGTTTGTACAAAAGCTCATCAATGGAGTTGCAGAGCCGATTTTACAGAAGGAACAACAAATTCATAGGGTAAGGGCGAAAGGGTATGGTTCAATTTCTATTTTTAAAGTAAATTAGGGTTTGAGAATGGAGGTATAAAGAGAGCTTTTGGGTGTGTGAAAAACCTTATGCCTGGGCTAGCCAGAGCACCACAATAGTAGTTTAATTTGTGTTTTATATGAATGTTCTAATTTAATTATCCAGGGTGTTAATGAAACCCCTGAATTTCATGTCAAGCATATCTATTTTTAGTTGTGTTTTTGCTGAGTTATAAGATGATTAAGATTACTAATTAGTTGAGGAAGCTTATTAGCCTGTGATGAGCTGTACTGTAAGAAGACAGCTCATACTAGGGGTTAGTTGGCTAAAATTGGTTAATGAACATCCAGTGTAGACCTTCATAAGAAGGCACAAGAACATAGCTTAAGATATATGGCCTGGGCATGAGATTAGGGGTGGATTGATCATCCTGGTATTTTTCCATCTTGTTACAACATCTAGCTACCTTAGTTCATTGTTACAACTCCAACACCTCAGTCGTATCGACACCAACCAAATTTGTGTCACTCTGTCACTTGTTAGAAATCAGTAGTAGTAAGCCTTTAGATCAACATACAGCACCACAAGTCTCTGTGGTTCGACCCGTATTTGCCCAGTTCTGCATAATAGACACCGTGCACTTGCGGTTTAATTTGTAGGCAAAAACAGACCACTTCCCAAGCCTACCAAGTTTTTGGCGCCGTTGTCGGGGACTTGGCTTGTGCTATCCTGATCCATTGCTTGCTTTGCTGAATTCCAGTTCTCCCTTGTACATATTTACTTTGAATTATTCTTTGTAACCCTTGATTAGTATAACTTCGTTTAATTTTTGTAAACTGCATCTGTAACTTAGGGAATTCTAGTATAACTTAGTTTAATACTTGCATATCTTAGTTAGTAACCTGTTTGCTATCTGCCATCTCACCCTGTAATTTCTTGTTTGCTATTTTTCTTTTTCTTTTGTTTAGCTCATTATCTCTTATCTTCCATAGCTTACATTCACTAGCCCTGCACCTGTAACTTAGCTGCAATTTCAATCTTTCAGTTTTATCACATAGCTGCATCTTGTTTCTATTAAGTTACCTGCATCACTGCCTTACCTGCATCCGTAGCTGCATCTTTGCATTTGCACATTGTCATATCTCTTCTTCTTGTTCAACTTATCTAGCACTTCCCATCTGTAGTTGCATTCACTCCCTTAGCTTCATACTGTGTAAACCCTTCCCTGTCAATCCAAATAAACACCACAGTTCTTTACTTTTCCCCTGTGTCAGTCCAACTTATTCTCAGGCTTGCATTAATATTCTTCATCTTTGCCATAACCTGCACAAACCTGGAAACTAAACTCTCCTTTTGAGCTCACAGGTACCTGCAAAGCTGTTGGGAAAGCTGAGGCAAGGAAGAGCAATTATTAACAAAGCAGTCCAAACATGTACTTGTGAGATTTCATTACAACCCCAAAGAGAGGCATCAGAAGGAGCTGCACCAACAAGACTCGCAACATATCCCGCAAGCCCAAGGAAGGTAGAGGAGCAGAATACGCTATTATTGGAGCTAAAACCGGTTGGTCGTTCTAGAACTTCAATATACCTCATATTTGTATGAATGATAGACCGCATATTCCCTGATAAGCTAGCATGTTCCTTGGTACCGTTATGCATGAATTTGTGCTGCTTGAATAGCATGTTTTACTTGCTGATTCTATTGAGTCATGTGTGCTATTTTCTGAAACACACTAATTCTGCGTGCACAACCCCAACAAATTGATATTTTCTGATTGGTGCAATTGTCGCTAGAATTGCTCCATCACCGTGCCTTGTGTGTTATGTGCCATAACCCCTTAGGCATGCTAGACCTTGTGTGAGACCTTGTAAGCTCACTATTCTGTTGAGCTAAGTTGCTCTATGCACTTAGCATTTTCTTCTCTGTTAACCACATCCGGGAGACTCCCGTGAACCGTTGATGTTTTGGGTTGCCATACTCACATGAGAGATTAGTTCTTACCAGGTCTGTGGCCTTGGAATGTCACATGTATTGCTCCCCGTGCATGAATTGCTTGGTAATATCTTGATTGTTGCTCGCCTTGGTTAATTGCCATTAGTGCTTAACTCGAACTAAGCCGCTGGGGTATCTTTGAGCATTAAATTCTTTGCCCTTACAAGCACCAACTCCATTCGTAGCTATTGATTTGAGCTATAACTTGGTTAGCCAAGTTAGTCATGCAGCCCCACCTGAGTCAACCGAGAGAGTTGATGGCCTGTACTCTTATGCATGCTCAACCCCGAACTAGCACTAGATTATCCAACCCCGGAATATCAAAAATCAGGCAAACCTCGTGTGTTTTCCAACCGTGTTGTACTTTGTTCAACCGATGCATCTATCGACCCAGTGAACCTTGCAAACTCTAAGCATAACCCCGAGCATAACACCGACCCCGTGGTCGCTTGCCTTGGCCGATCGCCGGTGGTGCTCAACCTTGACCTTGTGGCCGCGTCTTGAATATGTGAACCATGCCCGCATAATGCACTAGCCATCTTGCAATCACCACCGTGATATTTTCATCTATTCATCCGTAGCATCCGTGTGACCTTGTTAACATCATATGTGCATCTGTGCATTTCAAGAATAGCCGAATAGTTGTATATGAGTAGCTTGCTGAGTTGTGCTTCATGTCCTTTTATGCATCTGCCCTGTACACCTTACTCCTGCCAAATTGTGTTGTGTACAAAACCTTCCCAGTGCCGTGCTTTGCTATTCTCAGGCCTACCGTGCTTGTAAGCCCGCAACTGAGTGATACACTATTGTGTGACTGTTTGAGCCAAGATTGTGCTGCACCCTCGCATTTGTTACAACTTGTGTGTAAACCTGTAACCACCACAACCCATCTGCCCTGCAGTTGGTGGTGCATATAGTTGTGAGCATTGAGGTCAACTGACCCTGTTGCTACCTTGCTTAGCTAATTGCCATGATAGCATAGCTCTGAAATGGTGATGTGAGCACAAAACCCCGCCGACATTTGCATGCTTATGTATAATCTCCCGAGAATTGAAATCGTTAACTTGTCAACACCCCGTAGCATTTGATCTCTCGAGTTTTAAGCTCAACCGACCCTTTTGAGCCAAGTTGTAAAATGCTAGCTCGATTATGTCTTCGATTCATTTGCCACAATTGTGAAGTTCATATCTGTAATGTGCTGAGCTATAAACCTCATGGTGTTTTGAACCAATTATGCAATATCTGTGGTGACTATAATCTGTGATCTGTGTATGAGCATGTGTTGTTGGAGTGAATGATTGAAGGTTTGAGATTACATTAGCATCTCACTTGTGCACCTTTCCTAGCTGTTCTGTGTACAAGTTTTACTCAAGCTGTGTACTTGCTCAGCTGTGCTGTGCAAAACCAACCATCTTATTACTTGTGCTGTGCTGTGTCAATTTGAGAGGCTGGCCTGGCCAGTGCTGTGCATCTGCAACAACCCCTGTGCCTGACCATTTAGACCTGCCTAACTAGGCTAGAACCCAGTTTTACTAGGTTTTGCACATAACCTGGGTCTTGCATAACTGCTGGGCTGCATACCCAAATAAACCAAACTGAGCCCACATAACTGGGCTGCACAAAAACTGAGATGTGCCTTTGCATATAACCCGGGCTCGACAAAACCAAACCGAAGCCCACATAGTCAAGCGTGCAACCACCGGGCTTACCTTAGCACGTGCCGTATCACCCAAGCCCACCTAAACCAAACAAGCCCTCATAAACCAAATCCCACTATAAACCAAAACTAAGCCCACAACAACTGGGCTTTGCATCATTTCAGCTTACCTTCCCTATTTTGAAACATCATTGGTTATACATGATTTGATGTGTGCTATGCTTCTTTTTGAGTTCAAATTGAGTTGCTAGATCATGTCAGGATTTTGGTCTCAGAACTGGGGATACAAACAAATCCATTAGAGAGCTTGCTTACGGGCATGCTTCACAGTATGAACTCCCCACAGTCCATGATGATTTTAGGAAATATTATGAGCCTTCTCAGGGCCCTGACCTTGACTTCACATACCCTAGTCATTCTTCACACATGTATCATCCACCACAGGTTTAACATGAGCACTTTTCTCATACCCAGTCATCACTTTTTGATCAATTAGAAGCTAAAGTATCTGCTTTAGAAAGACAATTACATGAGAAATCTGTCGAATCTAATTCCCCTAGGCAATCTGAAATGTATGTTTGTACCTTATGTGGTAACCTAGACCACCATGCTGAGAACTGCTATATTTTGCATGATTTTAGGCAGTCTAGGGAAAACCATGATCATCCATATAACAACATGTCTGAATTTCTCTTCTCTAGTGAACCTCATGTGCAACCATGCAATGAATATCCATACGAAACATGCATACCCACTAGTGAAGACTCCCTTCAAGTGAACAGCTTTACTTGTTCTTAAAGATGAACCTAATTCACTTAGAAAAAGAAGAATGGAGGGAAGTTCATCTTGAAAATAGTGTTCCTAGTCCTACTCATGCAATTAACAATGAATATGAACCTAATCTAGAGGAAAATGAGTACACTAGCAATACTACAAGTTTGAATAGGGAAATACATTTTTGTTATGATGATGATGATGATGAATATGATACGTTAGAAGAGCATGTGCATGCAGATAATATGATGAAACCTTTGGATTCAGAGACGTTAAGCGTCTCTTCTGTGAATCCTATGAATGATACTTCTTCTAACATTCATACATGTGATGTTGACTCTGAGTTTGGGTTTGTGAAATTCTTCGGTGACAAGTGAGCATGCTACACAACTTGTTTGTGACTTAAGAAAGGATGAATCTTCCGTTGACACTAATGTTCTTTTGGATCATGATATTATTTGTGTGTCGATTCCCGCCCATGTCACAACATGTTGCCTCCTCGATGATTATGACATGGAGATTGATGAATTGTTCTATGCAGGTGAACATGATTTACCTTCTTCTGACCTTAGGAAAGTATGTGATGGTGCAAATGATCTTATACATGAAAACAACTTAGATGTACCTAATCTCTCTCCTAAGGCACAGATTGGAACTCCTCCACCAAACCTAGGTGTAGTTTGTAACAAAATTGCAAAACCAACTTTTCTGAAAATGCCTAATCTAGGCCTAGAGCTTTGTGCTTCCCAAGTCCTCTTGGACTATTTTGCATCAAAGTATAACACCTTTAAGGAACCACAGTTGGAATGTGTATGTCTGCCTGTTATTAGCAAAACTCATTTTGAGTTAGACCTTTTGCATGATGTACCTTTAAAATTGCAAGATTTTGTACTCAAGAACACATCTGTTGACAAGTTTAGGTTTGGGGGTAACTTGTTCACGTATGCAATCTTTCCTGCACTCTCATGTTATATGTGTGTAAGGCTATTGATGTTTGTACATATCGTCTTTTGGGTTGATCCTCAACTCTTTAGATTGTTGGTGTATGGTGAATTTTCATTGTATATAATCCAGTAGGACTTGTTAAATTTTCTTTTCTTGAATCGGTTGAGTCTTCTTGTACATATTTTGTGCTAATCCGATATGATCTCCACTGAGAATGTTGGATTCTAGCCTTGACAAATGAAGCTCTAACCTTGCTCCCGCCGACATCCGGTAATCTCTTCCCTTTTCTCTTATCAGCATAGTTCTCATGGTATGTGACTGTTTAAAATTTTATCATCTGTTGACACATTGAGGACAATGTTTGATTTAGGTTTGGGGGTGTATTTGCATATAGAGTTTTTAGTCTTTTATTTTCAAAAAAAAAAAAAAAAAAAAATTAAAACTTTTTGCAAATAAAAACCTCCAACTTTTAGAGATTTTAGAGTCACTAGCATGCTTCTAGCTATGTTTACATAGAGAGTCTGACCGAAATAACAGAACTTGGAAGTACTGGAGAACGCAATCGGGTTTCTTAGTTGATTGAGCGTTAAAGTTGGATTTAACCATACCGGAGGGCGAATTAGGTGCTGTTTAGATATTCGGTAGTAGAATTGTGATCACCCATAGTGGAGACTACCCATTTTACATCAAGTGAGGCACCAACCTTCATTTTTTTGCAACTTTCTGGAAAAGCTGTTAGAGTGTGTGTCACCGTATGTCAATTCCGGGTAGGAATGGTGAGCTACCCAACTTCGCACCACTTTCAGCACTACTTTTGATCTCTTGAGTGCTAATTTTTGTCAATCATGAGGGTGACGTCTAAAGATGAAAACTTCTTCTAAATACCGATTTGTAGTTAGCATCACTCTCTCCCTCTCAACAACATCAAATGATTCATAGAAACACATCATCACAAGCAAGTGGAGCATCATGTAATATTTGAAGAAAAGTTGATATAGTCCAAGGTTTACGTGCAACAAAGGAAAGAAAAGAAAATAGGATGAGAATTAATGAAGTTTGGGAAAAATTGAGTTTTATTGTTTTATTGTTATTCCAAGTTAATCTAAAAAAAAAAAAAAAAAAAAATTGTTGTATTATTATTTTCATTTCATGTACTTAAAAAAAAATTTGTCAAGTTTTTGTAAAGTTCAGAAGTTCATCATCAACATTTGAAGACCGAAGACCGAAGATTGAAGACGTTTCTATGAATGCTGAGAGAGTGATATTAATTGCCGATCGGGTGAGAAGGTAAGTGAGTACTCCCATCCTTGCTAATGGTTGATTTCCTTTCTTAGAGATCATGAGAAAAAGATTCTTTTTGTCCACACTTCGTGGAATCTCCGTAAATTATTTCGGAAGGTTATCCTTCTTACCTACAACGTGTGCGGGATTTCTCTCTTTATTCCCGCCTCGCACACATGAGAGACTAAAAAGCGATCTTTTTGAGTGCAATTATCATAAAACCCTATTAGTGAGGCGAAGTCGAGGCTTATGATCACAATCGAACCCGAATTCTTTCATATGGTATGGTTACTTCTCGCTTTCAAAGACTTAAGGATGAGAATGCGTTCTTTGGTAGTTCTAACTTCGTTACTAGCATGCGAAACTCTATGTCCTCATAGCTCCTTGGATGCTTGAGACTCTTTTACACTCGAAGTTGGAGAAGGTTTTGTGGGTACACCTCTGGTAAACCCTCACGAGACTACAACTCGTCCACTAGGGACACCTAGCGGTTTAAAGGCTTAGTGCATACGCTAAATGCATTCGAGAGACTGCGACAGGGGTATAGTTAGGATTTCTTCATTTTGTTTCACTTGAGGACAAGTAAAATTCAGGTTTGGGGGTATTTGATGAGTGCCAAATATTGCATATTTCTACATCTATTTATTGGCATTTAACTCATCTTTTGTGTTCGTAAATCGATATTATCCCAGCATTCTCGTATTTTCCTTGTTTTCAAGAATAAATATTTGTATTAATTAATTTTTGTGTTTTTAGGTAATAAATAGAGTTCGGAGGAATTGAGAAGCCAAAAGAGCGAAGAATTGGAGTCAAGCGTCTATGGAGCAGAAAGCCAAAGCCGCGCGCGCATCGAGAGCAAACCATTTACAAGACATGGGCCCAAGCTATCCAAGACCCGCGACCCGATCCGAGCCCGTCCACTCCAAGCCGTTGAGATCTCGCCCAGCTGCATCCTACGGTCGCTCCATCACTCACATCATTTCTCGATGCCTCCGCTCAACACCAAATCTCCCCATCCCCCCTGAGCCGTTGAGATTTCTTCCCCTAGATCCAACGCTCGCTCCAGCTTACTCATCAAACCTTGATACACCCGCTCAACACCGCATCCACCTATATACACACCTCTCGACCAAAACCTAATCTTCTTCTTCCTCTTTCCTTTCCCCTCAACCGACACTCTCAGAGCTCTCCCTCACCTCTTCTCCCGACCGGATTTGCAGAGCCACCTCCACCATCTCTCCCGACACCACAGCCGCCAATACCAACTGCACCACAGTCATCTATTCCACCACCCTTAGCTCTAGTTATCTCTCACATAGCTTCTCTCTTAACCCCAGAGGCTATGTTAGAGATAAATGGAATTAGGGTTTGTACAAAAGCTCATCAATGGAGTTGCAGAGCCGATTTTACAGAGGGAACAACAAATTCAGAGGGTATGGGCGAAAGGGTATGGTTCAATTTCTATTTTTAAAGTAAATTAGGGTTTGAGAATGGAGGTATAAAGAGAGATTTTGGGTGTGTGAAAAACCTTATGCCTGGGCTAGCCAGAGCACCACAATAGTAGTTTAATTTGTGTTTTCTTTGAATGTTCTAATTTAATTATCCAGGGTGTTAATGAAACCCCTGAATTTCATGTCAAGCATATCTATTTTTAGTTGTGTTTTTGCTGAGTTATAAGATGATTAGGATTACTAATTAGTTGAGGAAGCTTATTAGCCTGTGATGAGCTGTACTGTAAGAAGACAGCTCATACTAGGGGTTAGTTGGCTAAAATTGGTTAATGGGCAGAACCAGCTTAAGAAGGCACAAGAACATAGCTTAAGATATATGGCATGGGCATGAGATTAGGGGTGGATTGATCATCCTGGTATTTTTCCATCTTGTTACAACATTTAGCTACCTTAGTTCACTGTTACAACTCCAACACCTCAGTCGTATCGACACCAACCAAATTTGTGTCACTCTGTCACTTGTTAGAAATCAGTAGTAGTAAGCCTTTAGATCAACATACAGCACCACAAGTCTCTGTGGTTCGACCCGTATTTGCCCAGTTCTGCATAATAGACACCGTGCACTTGCGGTTTAATTTGTAGGCAAAAACAGACCACTTCCCAAGCCTACCAGAGGGACTATTCTGCAGAAATGAAATGCGACATCCCCCCTAACAACCGTAGAGTAACTCGGGAGGAACTCTTGAAAAGGAAAGCTGAGGATGACATGTTAGCTGATAGTCAACGACGAAGAGATCGAATCCAGCGTCGGATATCAGCAGTTGAGGAGAGGCTTCAATCCCGTGCTGAGGGTGTAGCTTCAGACTCAGATGCTTCGGACGACGAACCTATGTGGGTACCACCAGAGCGCAAAATCAAGCCAGACCGACGCACTAGAGAAATTGAGAAGCTGGTTCACGCCGACCTTGAGGCTGAGCGCGAAGAGGAAGATTACTGGGATGATTATGAACTTGACATTCATCCAGACTTCGTCAATAGACCTGATAATGATTCTGATGAAGAAATCGAAGAGGATTCCGCGAAAGATGACAATGATGAATCTGATAATTCTGACAAATCTGATGACTCCGACGAGTCTGATTGATCTTGCTTATGAATCTTTCTGAAATTATTTTTTTTTCCGTTGAAGTAGATACTTTCTGGTTATTTGAACAGCTTGGCTTGTAAGGACGTTTCTTTAGAGATCATTTTTTGAACAATAATCTCTTATTGTTTCTTTCGCCAAATTTCTTCACGCTGAACAAGATGACCCAAGGTCCATGTAGGCAGTAATGCTCCACGAAATATGATCATATGAGCTGGCTAGGGAGACACGTGACCTGCTAGGTCATCAATCCATAGCCGCAATGTTGACTATATCTGAACTGTCAGTCCCCAGTATTATCACGCTTCTCTCATATCTCAGTGTATCTGTTTCGAGATTTAGGGTTTCAGTAGAAACCGCAACTAACTTTATCTCCTGTTATGGGATAAGTATATATATCTTGACTTTCAACACTTAGGGTTTGATACTTATACAACACATCTTCTCCTGTTGTGCACTATCAGAAGAAATTTTGATCATAATCATACCTCTTATCAACATGTATGGTTCTTCCCGAAATGGATCTTCGACAAAGTATGAGCCTGAGACGCCCATCCCGGTAAGTATAGCGTGTTTTTCATCATTTGTGTGTAGTCAGAAGTCCTGATCATCGAAAGTGATCTGTTGCAGGGCAATCAAGAGAATGAATCCCATTTGAGACCTAAACGTACTGTCAAGGCTCCCGCGCATTATAGGTATGTTCGCAAAGTTGGGACTGGGACATGAGTAAGTCTTCAACCGAAGATTTCCCTTGATCGAGCATTGTTTAGATTTTCTGAATGTTTTGTCATTGCAGGTTGACGTTCATGTTGTTGTTGAAGCTAGGAAGAAGAATAATGGAAAATCCGTGGCTGCAACTAACAGTGGTGGCATTATCCATGCTGAGAACTCAGAGGACTCTGTGGATGCCGATCCTAGAGCCTCCGCTCATGAATACCCAATGGCCGGACTCCCGTTCGATACTCCCATGATCAATGTTTGCCCAGATAATCAACTGGTTGGTGGTTTCATCGTCCCTAAGTGTTATGCATCTCTCTACACCAAAATCTGGAAAACGTACGGGCATATTGCTACTACTTAAGTATGGAGAGGTTTTCCGCAGACTCTATTAACCACAGTCGCTGGATTATTGCCCGTCATTGATGAAATGGACAAGAAAAGACTGCAGGATGTCAAGAATGAAGAGTTTCACAAATGGGACGACATGATATCGAACTGTGAAGTCTTGCGATTCAACATAAGCTGGCTCCGTGTCGACTCGAGATCATTAAGGTTGATAGGGCGACTGCTGCTGCAAATATGATTTCTTCTACTCCTGTCATCATAGAAAAGGAGAAGGCACTCGCTCTGGAGTCGGCAAAAGTTGAGAAAGTTGTCCAGGCTTTGAGAGTGAAGAATGAAAACTTTCAGAAGATGCTTGAAACATCCTTCGTTAAGGATTATTCATTGTTGGATGGTTTGCTCTGAGTGAGCGTTTGAGAGAAAGATTTTTGTGTAGGTTTGAGATTTTGTTCTAAATAAAGTAGATGATTGAAATTTTCAGGTGGAATTCATGAATTCTTTTTTTTTTTTTTTTGAACGAATGAGCATACTGCATACTCTTGTTGGAGAAAATAGAAATTACATTGAGAATTTTAGCACTTTGATGATCGCTCAAGCATAATATGCCTTGAGCCATTTTCCATTGATGATGTTTCCTTCGATTCCTCCATTAACAGCTAAGATTTTGTAATATCCGATGGATACTGCCTTGATGACTACATAAGGTCCTTCCCATTTAGGAGAGAACTTGGGAGCGGACATGTCTTGCTGGATATGCTTTGCTGTTTTCAGAACCAAATCTCCTACTTGAAATGTTCGAGGTCTTACCAGTTTGTTGTAGGACTTGGAAACCCTTTGTTTGTAGGTTTCTACGTATTTTTCCACCCTGGCTCTTCTTGAATCGAGCATGTAAAATTCAGCAATTCTTGAATCTGAGACTTCTACTTCATCCCATTGTACCCCACTAGCCGCTGCAATTCTTGCGGAGGGAACTTTGATTTCGGTTGGGAGAATGGCATCAGCGCCGTAGACGAGAGAGTATGGTGAGGTCCCGATTGAGCTTCTCGGTGCAGTTCGGTAGGCCCACAAAGCCATGGGCAATTCCTCATGCCACGTTCGTGGATTTTCATGAACTGTTCGACCGAGAATCCGGATCAAGGTTTTGTTGGTACTCTCCGCCTGCCCGTTTCCTTGGGGATAATATGGTGTGGAGAAAATCTGTTTGATTCCGTATTCCTCGAGCAATTCTGCAACATGTTTGTTGGCGAATGGAGTTCCATTATATGTGATGATATGTTTAGGCACGCCGAATCTGCATATGATGAACTCTTTGATGAAAGATGCGATCGTGACTCCGGTGGTGATTCGAAGAGGAATAGCTTCGACCCATTTGGTGAAATACTATGTTGTTGTGATGATGTATTCATGCTGCTTTGAAGATGCCGGATTGATATTTCCTATGATATCCAGTCCCCAGCTATAGAAGGGCCATGGACTGCTCACAGAATGTAATGGAAGACAAGGAGTGTGTATGAGGTTACCATAAACTTGGCATTGATGACATCTTCGAACGTAGGCAGCTGCGTCATCTTCCATGGTTGGCCAATAATATTTCTCATGGATTTGGAGAAACAATTTTTTCTTCCCTTGATGTTCACCTTCATGCATTTCTTTCAAGATTGTAGGAATTTCATGTTCAGCCAAGCACCTCAGTAGACTCCCACCGAAGATTTTGCGATACAAAACTCCTTCCAAGTAGACGAAACGTTTGGCTCTCTGGATGAGTTTGACCGCTCTCTTCTTCTCTGATGGAAGATTGTTGTCACGGAGATACTTTATGTAAGGTTCTCTCCAGTCCCCAGTGTGATGGATTGTTAGAATCTCCAAATGATGGGGTGGTGTCTGAGAATTGGGACATGATGCTTGTAGCATCCTCGACTGAGCTTCCATAGAGGGACAATAGTAACCAAGCCTTTGAAGCCTTCTGTAGAGTGTGACCACTAGGGTTTGCCCACATATTTCCTCATGTATGCATTTGAGTTGTTTACTGGCTTCTTCATCTCCGAGGCATCGTGACAGGGATCCATCAGGATTGCGATAATATAACGCTCCATGCAACAGGAAATTTTTTTTTAACTCCTTGAGACTAATTTTCCCCTCCGTAAGAGAATTTCTCAATTCATGAATGATGGGCGCCCGCCAGTCGCTCGATTGAGCATCTTCGACTTGAGTAAGCCAGGTAGATGATACAGAGCGTCTTTGCACAGTGATGGATTTCTCGGACCCTTTAAATTGCAGTTTGGATGCTAGAGTCGCTAGACAATCAGCATGTCTATTATTGGTGCGGCCGGTATGGACAATTGTTGCATCAGAAAAATGAGCTAATAGTCGTTGTGCCTCGGTTCTGAATGGAGCAAGTGTTATTTATTTGAGAGATTATACACCATTCATTTGATTGACCAACAACTTTGAGTCTCCTCTGATCTCTAGGTGCTTTGCTCTTGCTTTCTTGGCTAAAGATAGCCCTAGAAGAAAAGCTTCATATTCTGCTGAATTGTTGGTGCAGTGGAAATCCAGCTTGAATGAATGTGAGAAGACTTCACCAGATGGAGATACTAGCACAATGCCTACTCCACCAGTATCATTGCTCGGAGTAGCAGATCCATCAAAATACAATAGCCACGTTTCTTCTTGAATGATTGAAATTTCTGGAAACTCACCGGGCACTTCTTCATGCAACATTGTGATGTCTTCTCCAGGAAAAGCAGCAAGTAAGTCTGCAACTTCTTGTCCTTTGATTGCTTTTGGAGGGACGCACGCTATGTCAAATTCTGACACTTGAAGTAGCCATTTTGCTGGTCTGCCAATCAAAACAGGTTTCGATAGTAAGAACTTTATAGGATCAGCTTTGGCCACGAGTACGACTCTATTTGATAGTAGGTAATGTAGGATTCAAATATCGCACAACATATTTTCTTAGCGTGCGAGATTCAATTATTTCCTTAACTCGCGAGAATAGCTTGCGAGATTCTTTATTTTCCTTAACTCGCGAGAAGAGATTGCGAGATTATTTATTTTCCATAACTCGCGAGAATATAGCAAAGACTTGTCAAGAAGGTCTCGCGGGAAGGTAGCAAGAGCCTGCGAAGATTATCAAAGAGCTCGCGAGAATATGAATATATGAGCTGTCATCCATTATGTAAACACCTATATAAAAGAGGAGAGCAAGGAGAGAGAAGGAGGACATTTTAGGAGGAGAGAGAATTATTTTAGGAGAGAGATATTTTTAGAGAGGGATTTATTTTCTTTATCATCTTCTCCCCAAAATAATTAGATCTAGAGCTCTAGAAAATATCCATTAATGGAGATTCTCAATGTAATTCAAATGTAACCTCAACAATCATAGTGAAGAATCGTGGATGTAGATCACATTGATCGAACCACGTAAAAAATCTTATGTGTCTATTTAAATTTCTAGCACTTATATTTTGAGATTTAGGTGATTAATAAGTTTAGATCTAGAAATTATTATCAAGATATAGTGAGGGGTGTAGTGGGAAATCCTGCAACTACATATTGGCGCTAGAAACAGGAGAGAGTAATGGATTTTGTCCTTCCCGTAACTTGTTGGATCAAGAAATTTCCATGAAAATTAGTTATTGTTCATATTTATTTCTAGATCTTAAAGTTTCGGTGAGCAAAAATGGAAATTTTATGGAAAGAATCACACTTTCGGGAGAAAACACCGTCAACAATTCAAAGAGGAAGAGAAAAATATAGGTTGCTGTGATGAAATTCAAGGAAGAAAGCTATTTTTTTTAATGGAAGGTTTCATATTCGGGAGAAAAAGAAAAAGGCAAATTGTTGAAGGAAATAAAGGAGGAATGAAGAAAAGGATAAGAACAAAACGCCGTGAATTTTATCACAAAAAGAAGCTCGCACGAGATGGTTTGAGTTGGAGCGAAGAAGCTTGATGTCGCAAGATCAAATATCGCCACAAGTCATATTTTTTCACATTTTTTTCTACAGCCTAGAGAGGAGAAAATGAGTATATTCGCAATATTGTTTCATTATCTCGCAAGCGACAAATAGCCCGGATGGTCGAGAAGAAGTATGCAAACCGAGAGGTCGCGGGTTCGAATCTCCCTCCTCGCAAAGAATTTTTGCTTCGCAAAGAGGGGAAAAAATGGATAATCTCGTAAGGTTGTTTCATTCTTTCGCAAACAAGAGGCGGACAGTTGGTCACCTGCGAGGTTAATGAGTTCGTGGTCGCAGTTCAAATCTCAATGAACGTGTATTTTTTCGCATGGATATTTCGCAAGGATATTTCACACATAAGAAATTAAGTTATTATTTCGCAGAGGTAGTTCGCAAACGAAGCTTGACAAAGTTGGTCGTGAGGTAAAGACAATGAGCTTGAGGTCGCAGTTCAATTCCCACCTCTCGAATTTTCGCATATTTTTTTTGAACTTTCAAATGAGAAGAAATGGAATAAGGTTATGAAATTATGTGTTTCTTTCAAACAACAAGTAGCTTGCAGATGGTCGGGGATTAGGAGTATGGGTTAGAGTTCGCATGATCAATTCTCGCAAAGCTCAATATTTTTCACACTTTTTGGAACTGCGAAAAAGAAAGGAAGAATAATAGAGTGGCAATATGTGTTTATTTCGCAAGTCGAAGCTAGCTCGGATGGTCGGCAGAAAGGGAAGGAGTTTGGTGTCTAGAGTTCGAATCTCCCCATTCGCAAAAAGTTTTTGCACTTCGCAATGTTTACTCGCGAACGTTCGCAGCATGAACACTTCGCGGATGTTCGTTTACTTCATACAAATGTTTACTTCGCACAGTCTTTGATAATCTCGCAAAAGTATCTCGCAAGAAGAAAGTAGGTGATTATTTCGCAGAGGCAAGGCTAGCAAAGTTGGTTAAGAGGCATGAATGCAAAGCAGAAGGTCGCGGGATCAATTCTTGCTTCTCGCATATTTATTTTTATTATGCGAAATTTCGCAAAGACATTGCTTATCTCGCAAAGAAGAAAGTTGATGATTATCTCGCAAGTTAATCTCGCAAATGAGGTTAGAACAGTTGGTATGGTGCGAGAATACGCAAGAGGGAGGTCAAGGGTTCAAATCTCATTTCTCACAATTCTTTTTGCTGCGAGATATTTATATTTTATGCGACGTTCATATATTTCAAGGATGATAGCTTCGCAAGCAAATCATATATTTCGCAAGAGACAACAACAGCAGCAAACCGCAAATGATATGATATTATGAGAATGAATGAAAGAAATGACATATATGAAAGAATGAATGAAGGAAGTGACATGTGAAGAAATGAATGAAATGATGAATGAAAGAATGAAGACATGCGATAATTTCGCAAAGATAATGAGAAGAGATAATCAAAAATGAATGAATGAATTGACAAAAATGAATGAGTGAGTGAATGGGACGAACCTTTATGGCGTACACCCTAGTTCGCGAATGATATTTCGTAAGAGGCAAATGTAAGACCTAAAGTGCGTCATATAAGGGGGTATCTCTTAACATGGCTCGGGAAAAGGTTACACCGCCCCTCCGGAACCTCGGGTCATGCAGACTTGGGGCCCATGAAAGCCTATGGGAAGAGGTACCTTGGATTCCCAACTAAATATATAAGGTTATACCCTGGTTGGGCGACCGAGGGTCTCTTTCAAGGAGTCGGCGTATGATCAAGGCGCCGAGGTACACGGTTGAGTCAAGAGTGCGGGGAGCATGGAACTTCCTTACCACTCTTGACAAGTCTTGGCGCATCCGCACTCGCCCAAGAAAACTCCACTTAGGGTGCAGCCTTGTAACCATAAACCCTATAGGTATAAGGGATAAGAGGTGCGAAAACAAATGGTTATTGTTAAGACCGGATGGGAGGAGCTAGCCTTGTATGGCCGATGTACGCCTCCTTGAAGGGGCAACCATGGAGATGATAAGGGCGGCACCCTCCATTAGGGAGAGTGTCAAAACAGAGACGCAAATGTCATGAGGTCGTGTTTTCGCAAGGAAACTCGTGCTTGTCATATTTGTGCAATGATCCTGCGCAGAGGCAATAATACTAACGCGAGGGTAAGGCGAGATCAATGGGTCTTTACACGAGTGTACGGACGTCCCGCGATTTCGTCGCAGGACGGCAATGTCATGGGGCTTTATGTTCGCAAGGATATTTAGGCCTGTCATATTGTCGCAACTAAAACATCCTGCAGAGGCAATAATACTAAGAAATGATAAGACAAGATCAATGGGTCATTACATGAAAGTGTAACGACGTCCCCGCGATTTTTTCGCAAGACGGCAATGTCATGGGGCTTTATGTTCGCAAGAATATTTAGGCCTGTCATATTGTCGCAATGAGGGGTGGCATAATAAGACCTTTAACTAGGAAGGCGAAATAAGACCACATAAAAAAATTGATAAGGCAAGACCAATGGGTCATTACATGAAAATATAAAGACGCCCCGCGATCTTGTCGCAATGATGTAATTCAACATAAGCATTTTGAATTGCAGGAATAAGAAAAAAATGAAGCACAAGCAAAATAACTTGCGAGGAACAACAAATATGCGAAGAAGGATATAATCAAGATAAAACCAGAGAAATGAAGAATGGAAGCGATTTAAAGCTACATCAATTTTAGAGCGGTAAAATGAGCTAAGTAACACAAACATTAGCTATACATTGCGGTAGATAAGCATTCTCATCATACAAGCATCATACTTGCATCATGAAAGCATCGCATAAGCATTTCATGGCATAAACATCGCATACACATTTCATAACATAATCATTACGCAAGCATTATATCCAAAGAAAGATATTTGAGAATCTCGCAAAGAAGTGATATTCATAATCTCTCAAGAGTGTTATTTAAAATCTCTCAACAATATCATTTAGAATCTCTCAAAATATTATTCGGAGTTTGCAGGATTATTCAAAACTTCACAGAGATATTCGTAATTTTGTAGAATTATTAAGAATTTTGGCAGAATGCAAATATTTCACAAGATAAGATAAGAAACTTGAAGAGATTATACTATCGCATGAGCACAAAGCATGAGACAGAGGAAAAATAAGAATGCAAAAACAATTTGCTCAATCAACACTTTCTCAAGGATTCTACCCTCATAGATAAAGAACAGAGGCAACTATGGATAACCAAGAAAACATTTTATGTTCTTCATCTTCTCGGCAAGAATCACTTCCAAAGAAGATATTCACCAATGAACAACAAGAATCCTCACCAAAAATGGAATAATAACTTCGCATGAACAGAGGCAATACTTCTTATATTTCAAGGATTAATACTTCTTATTCACTTCGCAAAGTTTCTAACTTCGGGAAAGAATAGAGCATAGCATGAGGCAAAGAACATGGAGCGGGAGTTTCGCATGATGGATTCACAATACTTTTTATATTTAGAGGATTAAGTACTTCTTATACTTCCCAAAGGATACTTCATACTTCTTATATATTTCGAGGATTGAGTACTTTTATATTTCTTCAAGGATACTTCATACTTCGCATACTTCAAGAGATAATACTCTTATTCACTTCGCAAAGCTTCGGAACTTCGCAAAAGAATAGAGGCAAGTACGTACTTTTCAAGTCCAGTATTCTTACGCTCGTTCCTTCATCAACAAAGATCAAAGATTACTACAACAACAGATTTTTCCTTAAAGATCGCTCTTCAAGCAATATTCAAGGAAAAAGAGGCAAGATGTAGGATTCAAATATCGCACAACATATTTTCTTAGCGTGCGAGATTCAATTATTTCCTTAACTCGCGAGAATAGCTTGCGAGATTCTTTATTTTCCTTAACTCGCGAGAAGAGATTGCGAGATTATTTATTTTCCATAAATCGCGAGAATGTAGCAAAGACTTGTCAAGAAGGTCTCGCGGGAAGGTAGCAAGAGCCTGCGAAGATTATCAAATAGCTCGCGGGAATATGAGCTGTATATGAGCTGTCATCCATTATGTAAACACCTATATAAAGAGGAGAGCAGGAGAGAGAAGAGGAGGACATTTTAGGAGGAGAGAGAATTATTTTAGGAGAGAGATATTTTTAGAGAGGGATTTATTTTCTTTATCATCTTCTCCCCAAAATAATTAGATCTAGAGCTCTAGAAAATATCCATTAATGGAGATTCTCAATGTAATTCAAATGTAACCTCAACAATCATAGTGAAGAATCGTGGATGTAGATCACATTGATCGAACCACGTAAAAAATCTTATGTGTCTATTTAAATTTCTAGCACTTATATTTTGAGATTTAGGTGATTAATAAGTTTAGATCTAGAAATTATTATCAAGATATAGTGAGGGGTGTAGTGTGGGAAATCCTGCAACTACAGGTAATGTCTGAACCTCTGAATTTCATGAACCAATGCTAGACACGCTCTCTCAGCCTTTGGGTATCGGAGTTGAGCATCCCTCATTGTGCGACTGAAATAGTAGATTGGACATTCGATGCCTTCTTCATCTTCTTGGGCGAGGAGTGCTCCAATAGCAACATTGTTGGAGGCTGTGTAAAGTATCAACGGTCGTCCTTGCACTGGAGATTTCATGACAGCAGGTGATAGTAATATTTGTTGTATTTTCTGAAATGCTTCTTGTTGAACGGTTATCCATGCAAAATTTCCTCCTTTCTTCAACAGAGGAGTGAATGAACCAATGAGTTGAGCAAGTCCAGGAATGAAACGCCGGATATAGTTGACTTTGCCCATGAAACTCTGAAGCTCTTTCACAGTTCGTGGAGGAGGCATGGTAGTAATGGCTTTTGTTTTGTCTGGATCGACCTTGATTCCTTATGCAGTGACTAAGAATCCGAGAAACTTTCCAGAAGAAACACCAAAAGCACATTTCATAGGATTCATCTTCAATTTGTTCTCTCTGCATCTTTCGAAGACTTGTCTTAGAATGTCTAGGTGGGACGCCCGAGTCTTTGATTTCACCACCACATCGTTAACGTAGTCTTCCACTTGTTTGTGCATCATGTTATGGAATATTGCGGTCATGGCTCGCTGATAAGTGGCTCCTGCATTCTTCAGGCCGAAAGGCATCACTGTGTAGTGGAAGTTTCCAATGGGAGTTCGGAATGCGGTCTTGTTAGCATCATGCTCGTACATCTTGATTTGATTGTATCCACTGTAACCATCCATGAACGAGAACATGTCATGACCACTGGTTGCATCAACGAGCATATCTATGTTCGGCAATGGAAAGTCATCCTTCGGGCAACACTTGTTCAGGTTCCTGAAATCCACATAGCATCGGATCTGACCATTTTTATTCTTGACTGGGACAATGTTTGCCAGCCACGTTGGATGTTGAATGGGTTTGATGAATCCTGCTGTTAGTAGTTTCTGGATCTCCACCTTGATTTGTTCTTCAATTTCGTGTCTGAATTGCCTGGGCGGTTGTTTGACAGGTTTGGAACCAGGAGTGATGTGCAAATGATGAGTAACTAATTTATCGTCTGTGCCAAAAGCATCTCTTCGTACATCCAGCGAAGATATCTTGATACTCTTTCAACAGACCTATCAATCCTTCTCGTTCCTCCGGTGAGAGAGCAGAACTGATTAAGATTGGCCTTGGGTTCTCGTCCATTCCGATGTTGATAGTTTCAAGGTCGTCAGTTGTGGAGTTTGTTCCATCTTGCAATTGTCGTGGTGCATCTCGAACTTCTTCATCAGGTGATTGCTCAATCTGGCATGATTCTTTAGGACGGGGAGACTTTTCATCGATCTCCCCTGTTAATTGCTAATCCTTACGACGGAGATAAATGACTCTCCCTTCTGCGTCATAATCAGTAATAAAGTTGGACCTCTTATGAGCCGTACCTTGACCTTGACGACGCTTGAGCGGTGTGGTAGACGGTTTGACATATTTAGCACCCCTTGATGATGGTTTGTCGGTTTTCTCAATAGATTCCCAACTTGGGAGTGGAGTACCGCAGATCTTGCTTGGAGGTTCGGGGATACTCTTTGGGGGTTCCAGGAACTCAGCATCATAATTCGGAGCATAAGGATACACCGAAGCTGGGATACGGACAATTTTTTTGTTGAACAAAGATTTCATACATTGATGGTACGTCGAAGGAACAACCTTATTGTCATGAAGATATGGTCTCCCGAGTATCATGTGATAATCTGGATCTTTCTCGATCACATAAAACTTGACAGTGGATTGAATCAGCCCTACCTTTAGATCCACATAGACGTATCTGTATGTGTGACTCTGGCTTCCTTCAAAACCCGTCATCAATATGGGATGATGAACGATTTTGCTTTGTGGAACTTTGGCTTCCTTGAGAGTCTTCATAGTGATGAGATTCGTGGAAGCACCTGTATCGATGAGAACTCTCCTGAATTAGGAATCTTTGATAGAAGAAGTTACGAACAGAGCTCGGTTGTGTCCTTCCTCCGCCATTCGGTCTTCCTCAGTGAAGGTGATGTTGTTGATCGAAAGTTCAGATACCATGGACACTTGTTCAACCTCCGGAGATGATGGAGATATTCGCACGTCAGATGATATTTTGTTGAGTGCAGCAAACGTGTCTGTACGCTGATCTCTGGAGAAATACAGGAGTTCACATAGATTCTCGATTAAATATGTGACTTCTTGTTCCACCGGCTTTTTATAAGTGGTGAAGCTGTTGGCTTGAGGAATAGAGTCAGTGGTGTCAAGAGACGAGCGTTCCACCACTTGAGCTCCTAAGATTCTTGTCAGGTCCACTATGCAGTTGAACAAATTATCAATTGCTTCTTTCAATCGATTTATGTTCCTTTCCAAAATCTCTTGCCTTCGTGCCAGTTCAACCAATGACGGAATTTCTCCATCAAATGCATCAATAAATCAAAAAGGAGTAGTAAAGTACGGATAACGAATATTACCAGAATCGTTCGGATGAGCCAGAGAAGCGTCACCATTTGAAAGACTCTGATTGAAATTTTGAGAGACTGTGTTAGATCTAAGACCAACCATCTTGTGAAAATGAGGTTGCAACCGAGAGATTAATCTCCCACTGTGGTCGCCAATCTGTGGATGGGGAAAAACGGTTTGCTGGTTTTGTAGGAAAATGAAGAGTCGAGCGTGTGGTCGAGACTCCTCAACCGAGCAAACTGTTGAACCTCACACAGATACACCACTGCAAAGGGGGTGCTTAGATTCGAGAGATCAATCTGTAGGACTCCGGCCTAAACCAAGACAATGGCCGTTCCAGAGTCAATTCGGTCGCAAAGAGGGAGATGGGTTGATCTGTAGGAGGGAAGCTGAGAATTGTGTGGGATCAATGATGGTCAAGGATTATGGGTATGTTGAATGTTTCTGCAATAATTGGTGAACTGTTGAGTTCGAATAAGTTCTGATGGATTGATGAATTCTTGAGAGTAGTTACTCGAGAAATTCTGTGTAGACCAAAAAACGTTGTTCTCAATCATGGATTCAGAAACTTATTTATATTGTCATAGTTGTGAACACCTTGATCCCTGTAAGTGTGACGGTTTCATGAGTGGAAGAGTGGGCAAATGGAAGATTGTGGTAAAGTCCGTTCCATGTCGTGTGGAGACTTGACGGATCGTGCACCCACTACTTTGCTAACTCCTTCAACCGTTGACACAACTTACGCACATTTCTCGTAGTGGATGAATCCACGTGTTGGAGGCCGCCAGACCAAAATCCTAGTTGTTATCCCCTAATTTGACGTGATTGATGTCTCACGAATCGTGGAGTTTCCATGACAGACGTGCATTTAGTTTGTCAGTTGTTGACTGATTAGGAAATGAGCCTAGGTTTTGTAGAATCGAGCATGTTTGGCAAATGAACATCGATTCATGAATGTTAATGTTGTTTGTCTGAGCAAATATTATAAATTCAACGAGTTGTTGAATATTGATGAGTTACTGAATATACGTGGATTATTCGAGCGACTAAGCAAGTATTGCTCGATTCGACGAAATACTAATAAATTACTGAATATTGATAGTTTGGATCAATATTCGAACAACTGAGCAAGTATGGCTCAATTTGACAAATTACTGAATATTGAGAATTTGACGTGCAATTGAGCAAGTATTGCCCAATTCGACAAATTAACGAATGTTGATAATTTGACATGCAATTGAGCAAGTGTTGCTCAATTCGACAAATTACTAACAATTTATAAAATATTGATAGCTGAATCAATATTTGAGCGACTGAGCAAAATTGTTCAATTCGACGAAATATTTATTGGTGACGCAACCCAATAAAATATAAAAATATTGGTAGATTACCAGATATTATAATTAATCCCCGTGGATCAACATAAATTCGTTTGGTGTTTGAACTTGCTCAGAATAATGATTTGTTGAGCGTTTGTTCAAAATCCCTAATTTTTGATGAATTGTTCAACAATTGATGAATTGCTGAAAATAGGTCATGAGTGATAGAGGGACCGACCACATGGGATGATGGGCGTCCATGTGGTGCACAGTGCTCAAGTGAGCGTACACCAGGGTTCTCAGTTGGATAGTTGGTGAAAGAATGATGATTAAGTGTCGGTTTCATCATTTATTGAATTACTGCTGGGTTCAACATTAGGAAAAAACCTAAGTAAGAAAGATGGGGGACCGACCAAGAGAGCATGGGACCGGCTCTTGGTGGTCATGGGACTAAATGTTGTCCGTTTGAGCAATCCCCAGGTTGGTTGGAGAGAGTTCGGTCCCAATATGAGCAATTGAGCAAATTAGGTCAGAATTATGAAAACATGTGGGACCGGCTTTGTGCAAGCCCTAGGAATGACTCTGGTCGGTCATTTAGGCATGCTCGTGTTACCATGGTATCCTTGTCTCCGTACTGAGAGTTCCAGTATTTTCTGATGTGCGTTCGAGCAACATTGTGAATTTTTCAGAAGAGTTTATCTTGACTGAAATTCTTGATTTTTGTTGGAATGAGCATGTATGCTCAATTGATCAGTATTTTGTAAATATTAAAATAAGAATATTTTAACATTCAAAATTTCCATGAGAGGCTAGCCGGTCATGCGACCATGTTGGCTTTTGAATTTTCATGATTTGAGCAAAATTTGAGAAATTTTGAAGAAATCATGATTTTTGCTCAAACCAAGGAGTTTCATGAATTTGAGGAAAATAATAATTATAAAAGACTAGGGATTGCAGGGTGTGGGACCGGCCACGGCTAGGGCATGGCCGTCCGGCTATGTTGCCCGGTCCCGCACTCCTTTCCCTATTTTATAATATTATTTTTCATGAATCCATGAGTTTTTGTTGAAACGGAGGAGTTTCATGAATTTAGGGAATAATAATTATAAAAAGCTAGGGATTGTGAGGTGTGGGACTGGCCACGGCTTGGGCATGGCCGGACGGCTATGTTGCCCGGTCCCGCACACCTTTCCCTATTTTATAATATTATTTTTCATGAATTCATGAAGTTATGGAGAATTCATGAATTTTGCAAAAACAAGGAAAGTTGCTAAAATCAAGGAGTTTTTCATGAGTTCATGAAAATAACAAAATAGGGCAAAATAATGGAAGAAGCATGGGGACCGGCCACGGCTAAGGCATGGCCGGCCGGCCGGTGGGCCCGGCCCCTGGGCGCTCCTTATTATTTTATTAATATTTGTTGTTTTCTCCTGTTTTGCGTAGGATTCCTCATCTGTCCATATTTTTGGATGCTCGTTCATGCATCCGGGTGCTCAGTCGTGCATCATTGTCGAGTACACTTACACCATTTTTGTGGGGCTTACTTAGTGATGATCCAGATGCCCGACTGTGAGTATTTGTTGCTGATCCATGAAATTCAGTATAGAATAATTCATGAAATTGAACAAATAAAAATGAGTAGTTATTTATTATCAATTCATAGGATCAGTTGTGGATTCGACCATGAATTCGGAATAATAAAATAGGCATTACCATTCCATGGGATCGTGGATTCGACCATAGAATCAGAGTAATAAAATTATCTTTTATCATTTCATGAGATTAGCAGTGAATTCGATCATGAAATCAGAGTAATGAGATAATATAAATTGTTATCGCCATTCCATGAGATCAAGTCGTAGATTCGATCATGAAATTGGAGCAATTGTGCCATTCCATGGGATCAGGCCGTGGATTCGACCATGGAATATGAGCAATTGTTATTGCCATTCCATGGGATCAGGTCGTGGATTCGACCATGGAATAGGAGCAATTGTTATTGCCATTCCATGGGATCAGGCCGTGGATTTGACCATGGAATAGGAGCAATAATAGATCATTCTGGGAATTCAGTGGTGAATGTCACGGCAGAATTAATCTATGATAGTCAGGAGACGGCTAATATCCTGAAGGCGCTCTCAGATCTTTCGGAGAACGCCCGAGTCTATACACGGTAGCTCTACATAGTCAGGATCAGTGAGTGTCACTGTCCTGAAGGCGTTGTTGCTCTCAATCTTACGGAGAACCGCCTAATCGTTCTTCTATGTAGAGGGGTTTGCTCTCATGTAGTCAGGGAACAGTGAGTATCACCGACGTCCTGAAGGTGTTAAGCCCTCTCAACGAACAATTATGTAGGAGGACCGCCCAAGTCTATTATTCTACATAGAGTGCACAATAAAATGCCAGGGATCGAACGCTCAGCTAGTGGAGGATTTTCGAAAGACATGTTCATCATGGCTTCGTAAAATATGAATCGTCACATGCCTGAAGCCATACCAGAAACATGCAGTATCATGATTTTACGGATTTGACCCTTGTTGAAAATCCACCATCAACAGGAGTTCTTCTTTTTCTAAATTTAAAACGTTAAACAGCTGGGAAATTAGTTTTCGATCTAGATGTAACTGGTTTCGAAATCGATTTTTTTTTCAAACTTTTTTATAAAAAATCTGATATATTTCGAACTTGTTTGAAATCAATTGATTTTGAGTTATTGTTAATAAGGCCAGTTCCTATTGGGGGGTGGCTAACCCATCCATTTGCCATGCCAGGTGGCATGGCAAACTGACCGCGCAACTATGGGAAAAAAGTTAAGCGGTCGAGTCTCAACCAAGCGGTAGAAAGTTTGTAAAACTGGTCGGTATAGAATTTGTCGCTTATTAGATAATGAAGTAATTGATATTTCCCTTCACGTTTCCCAATGAATTCACCCAATTCAATTCAATTTGATCACACCTCAACAATTTATTGTTTCATTAACTCTATCATCCTACTATTTTGTACCTTTAATCCCCTGTTTAAGTTTTAGTTTCAAATCAATGGATTCTTCTGACGAAGAGGTGCATATTCATATGGATCGATTTGAAGAACAACAATGAATATTCGTTCAGGCGTTGCAACAAATTGATGATGAGTCAAATGAAGATAGAGAGCTAACCAACAATTTTTTGAGGCTATATTCATCGGGGCATATACCTAGAGATCCAGAGCCAAGAGAAGTATTCACAACAAGATATACGTACCGGGGTCGGGATGAATGGCACAAGAAGCTGATGCACGATTATTTTCTTCCCGACTGTGTGTTCTCTGATGAAAATTTCCAAGGCCGGTTCCGCGTGCCCCGACATTTGGTGCTAAAGATTATTGTTGATCTTTGTCAGGTAGAACCTCAATTTAATTATCAGTATGATGCACTAGTTATTAGAGGTCATAGCCCTAAACAAAAGGTTATTTCGGCCTTAAGGATTCTAGGATGTGGCAGACCTCCAGATTCTAATGATGAGTACCTTCGTATAGGCAAAACAACCACATACAAGTATCTTTCGTTGTTTTTCGAATCAATGATTAATCATTTTGGTTCAACCTATTTACGAAAACCAACTGACGCAGATGCTAGAGAAATATTAAAGTAAAATCAGGAAAGGGGATTTCCAGGAATGCAAGGTTGTTTTGACTGCATGTATTGAGTATGGACCGGATGCCCTACCTATTGGGCCGGTCAGTATAAGGGTCACTACGCAAAACCAATGGTTATCCTTGAGGCTGCTGCTTCTTATGATTATTGGATATGGCATGCTTTTTTTGGTCTCTCGGGATCTCAAAACAATATCAATGTTTTACATAAATCTCATTTGTTTGAGGATTTAAAGTATGAAATTAGTCCTCATGTAAATTTCGCTATCAACGGGAATCACTACACTCATGGTTATTATTTTGCAGATGGAATTCATCCAAAATAGTCAACTTTAGTTCAATGTTACCGGCAGCCACCTGCCGGTGAAATGGGTCGTTCATACTTGTATTTCAATAGTAGACAAATGGAACTGAGAAAGGATGTGGAACGGGGTTTTGGAATTCTTAAGCGGAAGTTCGCCATCATTTGTGGGCCTTATCATGGTCTAAATGCTCGTGAAATGCATAATACTATGCTAACTTGCATCATTATGCATAACATGGTAATTCAGGAAACCCGTCGTAATAAGAATTGGAATAACCATGAAGATGAATATTTAAGGCATGAGATTCAACCAGTAGAGGATTACCTGCAAGGAATTTTGCGCAAATGACTAGTCATATTGAGAACATAACTATGTATAAAAGGTTAATGGAAGACCTCGGAGCGAATATATGGGCTGAGTTTGGAAGAGAGGAAGAATTGAGTAGTGTTGTCAAGTTTAGTTGTTTAAGTTTAATTTTTTGTTTCATAGTTTTATTTTGAGGTTGTTTAAGTTTAATTGTTTGTTTCATAGTTTTTTTTTTTTTGAGGTTGTTTAAGTTTAATTGTTTGTTTCATAGTTTTGTTTTGAAGTTGTTTAAGTTTAATTTTTTTTACGGTTTTCATTAGAAGTAACGGTCTAGGCTCAATCGCTAGCGGTCTAGACTCAATTGCCAACAATCCTTATAAATACATACCACTTCATCCATTTCAAAATCACATCATTTCATCCATTTCAGAATCACACATTCACTTAAAAACTTCTCTACTTTCTGGGTAATTTATGGATGATTCTAGATTTATTGAAGATGAAGATTTATCTCTTTGTAGAAACTATGTAATATACTACCCGAAGATAGGTGAAGAATTGCGGATGAATGGTTTACCCAGTATGAGTTATTTGGTTAAAATTCATGATGCCTTCTGCACAGAGACAGGAACTGGGATGGAGCTGCTTTGTTTTGCCGATTCATGACTATCAAAAAATATCTTGTTGATTTTATATCTATGAGAAGGATTGTCAATCGATATCGTATTAGAGGTGACACTAATGCTGAATTGGGAATACGAACTCGAGACGAGTGGAGAAGATGGAAAGGAAGAAATTTTGAATACGAAGCGCATTACCAAATTATTAAGGAGTTTCTAATAACTCGTATGGGATGTTAGGCTTAAGTTTAGTTTTAGTCTTAAATTTAGTTTTAATGGATGTTGTCAAGTTTAAGTTTTAATGTAATGAAAAAACTACTACAAAGTTTTGTAACGAAAAAACTAGAACAATTTCATTCATCATAACCGAACTAATATATCTTCATTAAAATTAAAGTTGATACATTAAAATTAAATATGATACATTAATTAATTAAGTGGCACTACTTCATCGTGGTCTTCATCATCCTCATCTTCAGCTTGACCTCCAAATTGTTTTTCCAAATTTCTCTTGTTTCGTTTTTCTTCCAACTCCTCTGCTAACATGTCCATCTCCATCTCTCATACCATCAATTGTCTGGGGGTCATTGTTGAGGTGTTTGCATTTAGAATCTTATTCTTGTCATAGTCTTAAACAAATTTCTCTTGAGTTTGTCGATGTTTTTCATCTCCCTAGCCAAGAACTGCTGGTCTACTGCTCTTTGTTTTTCGACGGTCTTCTGATGATCTATTAAAGTATCCAAAAAAACATTCACTTACTTCTCATTCTTAGACAACTTTTCTCGCTGCTCTTGTAGCATTTCTTCCTAATAATTTTCTCTTAAGGGCAGCATTGACTTTCAATTGGAAATTGTTGTTTGTTGTGGTTTCTGGTGAATAAAATGGATCCTCCAAAGGGTGTGAGATGTTTGAGATGGTTGTGAAACTGGCGTTGAAGGAGAAGAAGTGTATGGTGAACTTGCAAGTACATTCTGCATGTTTGCTAACACTTCTGGATTATATTTAGGCAACACTTTCAAAATATGATGACAACTTTTATAACCAAATTTTTTCCCATGTTTGTGGTGCCAATCATTTCGACACTTTCGTTCGACATCAACATCGATAAGACCGCTCGCTTGAGCACGAGCAACTTGCATTGTAGCAACAACATACAAGGAAACTTGGGCGTTGATTACAACAAAGCGACCATACGATCCATTTGCATCACAATCGTTGATGTTCATAGTTTCATCACGAAATTTAGCCAATATGTTATCCCACAACTTGGTAGATTGTTGTTGGGCACCATCGACACTATCTTGTGTAAAGACCACATAGTTTCTGCTACTACATTCATCGCTAAGGTAAATTTTGGACCCCTAATCTTCTTGCTTTTAGTTAATTGAGAATTAGATTGAGACATATTTAAAAAACTACACAATACGAGTGAATCAAAGAGTTGGATGATAAAATTTGTTTTAGATTAACTAATGTGAAGAGTAGAGAAGAGAAGGTGCAAGTTAAAATGGAAGGGGAATTGGTTATTTATAGAGGGAAGACTTATGGCCGTTAGATCAGATTCTATGTGGCGGTGAAGACTAGGCTGGTCTGCCGAATATAAACCGTTGTCGGTCTAAACTTGACCGCTCGGTAGAAACTTGACCTGGCCTGGATAAGTGGCAAGTTTGCCAGTTAGCCGGCTCCATGGTGGGTGCAAAAATGGAAAACTTCAGAGTTTGCCATACCCATATATAGGAACCGGCCTAAGAATTAGATTTTTTTTTTCCTTTTTTTTGTTGATTTTTTAGGTGAAGGGTTGTTGATGATGATTAATTTTGAGTTGTTGTTAATGATAATTGATTTAGGTTGTTGATTAAAATTAGAGAATTGTGTGTGTTGTTTTTTAATTATTAGGTTTAATTAACGAAAGGGCCCTGTAAAACATCTCTACTAGAATGTGAAGCCCGGGTTTCATTAAGGACAATCTTCCTGCTTAAAAATTGAAATCTATTTTGAGGCATGCCAAAAAATTTTTTGAGGCATACTCAATAAGGACAGAATAGACTCACTAGGAAGTAAAACCAATAACCCCATATCAACAATATTTTATAATGACCGTAGTGCCCTTATTATTTATATTTTTTTAATTTCTAAAATTTTTAACTTTAATTTTTATTTTAAAATTTTTATTTTAGTTTTTTTTGAGAAATGAAAAATGGCATTTTTATAAAATATAATTTTTATAATTAGAAAAGGGAAATTACACACTTTTGGTTGGTAACCTAGCAACAAGCTGGGCTCCAACTCCTTTCTGAATAGCAATACCTAGTCTATGAAAAATAAAACTACCAACTCCACTACTAGCATCATTACTAACTAAACAGTTCTTTAGACGCTTAAAAAAACATAAAGTATCATCTCCCAGTTCACCTAAGGTAGAGAAAGCTAAAACGCCAAGACCATAACCAAGTGTTGTACACTTATCCAGGTATTTAGTGCGTTTCCGCAACAAAGACATTAGAAATAGCTTTGCCAGGAACGAAAGAGCGAATGCCATCACCTGTGAAGGGAGAGACACCTATGACGTCCATACAAACATCCTTACCATTTTCCCAGCTTAAGAACAAGGATATCCGCAGCCGTAGATCTTTGTCATCATCCGACCGAAGTCCAAGAGAAACTTCCTGCGCGCGCAGCACACCAGCTTTGTAACAAATGTCGACAACTATATCACGTACAAAGTCATGTCGAAACTTAATTCCAACATCCTTGGCACAATGAAGCGCATGGTCTCCATAAATACTTTTTTAAATAAAATCAAATAATAAAAAAATAATAATATTTTTTTTTTTTTAAATAAAATCAAATAATCTCAGAAGACAAGTGATAAGTGCATATTTCACATATATTTAGTGTCAATTCCATGTTAGTATTTGTTGGTTTTCTTGCAAATTATTGTATATTACGCTTGTTTTCTCTTATTTGTGTTTTGTTAGATAAATCATCCAAAAGAAGTGACTATGCACTTAATTGTGCAAGGAAAGAAGCTAGCTATAAGAGGAGAAAGGCCAAAGACCAAATGTAACTCGTTCAAATTCAAGATTTCTACTTTTCATCCTGTAGAGGACGAGAAGATGAAGACAATGGTGAAAGAACGGAGTCATTCTGAGTTCGTATGAAGAAGTTATGAGCAAAATAAGAACTCATAAGCAAAGAGCAAAATGGTCATTTTATCGGGAAGTACTATTGGCACCCCCGCTGTACAATAAGGGACACCTTCTTGCTAAGGGGCAGTCAAGTTCAAGAGAAGTGCTAAAGGGAGTCCAGTCTTTTACAAAGGGGGAAGCCAGAATTCAAACATTACTAAAGGCACCTGCCTTATTACTAAGGGCACTTCGTCTTCACTGTTCTTGAAACAGACACAAGCAATGGCAGACAGAACTTGATGATCATGATGATCACGACAGTGATGGATTTTGATTAACAGTGATATTCAAATTTGAATACATCACTGGGTTCAGGAGAATGATACGAAGCTTGGGTAAGTGACTGATTCCCATAAATCAGTGGTGCTCGAGTATGGGGAGAAATCAGAAGAAGAACAGGATGCTGGAGCTGCTCGTGATCGGTATGCATGGCAGTGATGGATTTGATCTGTGGTGTTCTCGAGAGAGTAAGCTGATGAGACGAGCATGGCAGCGATGAACATAATGGAAGTTGAAGAACAGGGAACGATGGAAACTGATGGTGATCGAACTCGACGGAATAATGGTTGCTGCTACTGATTGAACGAAGAAGAGAAGATGAAGATGGCAGATGATAATAGAGCTTCGGATATCAGGGAAGGAGGAGCTCGAGTTAGCTGCTGATGCTCGATGGAGAATGGCAATGGGGATTTGCTGCCATTAACGGAACAGAGTGATGGAGTTCGAGCTACAAAACAGAGAAGGTAGAAGATGGCAGTTATGCATGATGAACGAGAATGGTTGATTCATCGTGATGCAATGACAATACATGCAGTGATGATGCTGGTGGCTACTGAGAATGAAGGCAGTCGAGCTTGTTACTGCTGCCATGGATGACGGTGAAGATGGAAACTCTGGTGATTGGTCGGAGAAATATCTCGAGTTGGTGATGCTCGTGATCAGTAGAAGATGAGAAGAATAGGAGGGACCCACTTGTGTGTATGATAGAAGTTTAAAAGCCGTACAAATCATAAGAAAAGAAAAAAAAAAGGGCGAGCACGTGGTGGAGCCTGGCTGCAGTACTCTGCCCAATCTCGTACGCGTTTTGAAAAAAAAAAATGGAATGATTTGGTGCAAGGTGATTCATTGAAGGTGGACAGATCAACGGTGTAGATGACGACACATAGGTCCTGCTGAAGTGATAGCCAATAGGATGTTGCGTCTCCATTCTACTAACGTAGCTCCGCCATACCGAATCAGCATCTTTTGTTCTTTGATAAACTCCACCGACTTTGCATCTTTATCTAGTACGACTTTTGTGGATCGGCTAGGGTATTTGATGCCTATAAATAGCTACCTAAACCAAAAGAAATATCATCTTCTTCTTTTATTATTCTTTTTCTCTAGCTAGAAGACAGAAACAGAGAGAAATAAAGTTTTGCTCCCTGGCTTTTCTTGTGAGTTTTTATATTTAATTCTATTTTTATTCTTTCTCTTTTATTTATTTGTAGAATTCTTTTTAGATATGAGTAGCTAAACTTCTTTTTGATTAGGGATGATTTCAAAGTCCTGAACAATGAAGCTTTAATTTCTTAAACCAAGTTTATTTCAAGTTTTATTTATTTGTTGATTATCTTTATTATTTTTAATGTTTAAGAATATTGAGGGGTTATTTAAAGTGATCAATTAAATTAACCAATCAATAATTCTTCTACTAGTATTGGGGTTGGTGATACGTGTAATTGTCACTCAATTCTTTACACAAGTAGTAAATCGCAAGAGCTGACAGAGGGATTTTGTTAAGCAATTGTGTGTAAAGATAACACTAGTAAGCGGGCCGAGCCTATGCGTCTGATGCTAGGATCAACTTTGATTCACGAGTGTAAAGCATTCGTTAATCTACACCTCGAGAGCTTATTCGTGGTGGGTTATTTGGATAGAAACTGGGTAGTCGAGCGCTTAGTATCCGGTGACAACAGAATCCGGGGGATAGCGAGCTTATTGCTATTCTACGGTTGGTAACAATATAAATTCAACAATAGATAAACTTGTATTCAATTAAGTTTCGGTTCGGTGACGCGAAGGATTCCCTAGTCTTCTTTCTTCTCATAATTTACAACAAATCTTTTATATTTTCTTTTGTCAATTACTTTGATTTAAAATCTAAAAACCCCCTTTTGGTTACTTTTTAAACAACTAAAAACTCCCTGCTCTTCGTGGGAACGAACTCCTTGCCATTATATTACCAGTTAATAGTGTGGAAAGAAGTAATTAATTTGCTGTGTAAACGACGCGCATCAACAAGACAATAGTTGGAAGTCGGGCAACAAGCTGCGCACCAACTCCCTTCTGAATAGCTACACCTACTCTATGAAACAAAAAATTACCTACTTTAGAAGTTGAATCATGCCTAATAAGAAAAATTTTCAGCCTCTTAAGGAAAACAACAAACTCTTCACCAAGTTCACCCAAAGTCGTAAAGGACAAAGTACCAAAACAATAAACATTTCTAAAGCAGATGTCAAGGTATTTGTTGCGCTTACGGTCAACAGCACGAGAAATAGCCACACCCGGCGAAAAATTCTGCACACCATTACCAGTAAAAGGTGAAACACCAGTAACATCGAAGCAAGTGTCTCGACCATTATCCCAGTTAAGAACTAAAATATCTGCAGGTCTAGCATCACCCCCAGCATTATTAAGAAGACCAAGGGAAGCCTCAGTTTTCGCTTCTACGCCAACACAAAAACAAATATCAGACAAGGTGTCACGCACAAAATCATGGCGATATTTCAAGCCAATTTCATGTGCACAATGTAGAGCATGGTCACCAAAAACATCCATATCATTCCCACAACAAGAGCATATACTATCTTTGGCAAATAAGGGAACACCAAGTCTATAACCGAGAATAGCGCTAAACTGACGAGGCCCTATCTTTTGACCCAAACCATCAATAGGAATGGCCATAAGATAGTCTTGAGTGTGCTTAATCTTATTGTTCTTCCATAAGGCAAGATCTCATTGCGTCATAACATATTTTGTAGGCATTTCCTTCGTCACCTGGTCGAAATATAAAGCTGCCAGTTTGCTCATTGGATGGGGGGCAACAGTCTCGACACAGAGAGGAGAAGAACCTAAGCCACAAAATTGGGTGAACGCATCTAAAGCAAGCATACACGAAGAACTCATACCTGAAATGCCAGAGTTGCGCAAAATATCACATTGCAGCTCTTGAGTTTGTAAGCAAGAAGCAAGGTAAAAATACTGCATCGTATCAGCCATAGTATATAAACAAAAACCACCATTCTTAATAGGCAGAGAAGCTAGACGCATCTGTAAATCCCCAAAACCAGGACCATCACAAGTAACCAATTGTTGGACAAAGTTAAACAAGTGGCAGTCAAAAGTGGTTTGAGCCTCTTTGACAAAAGCTGGTTCAGTTTTCCTCATAGTGAAATAAAGCTTGGAAACCCTGAACAATTCCGAAGCAACTGCATCTCAATCTGAGGATCTTTCAAACTCTGAATAGCATCTATCAGATTTAGAGTTTTGTCAACACGGGCCTTAACCAACTGGTTGCAGAAAAGGGGATCAAGACTTACCGGGCCACCTAAGAGCTTCACACCAGAGGTAGGTCTATCGATGTCAGAAGGAAATACATACGCCACCAAACTCCTTGCATCAACAGTAGGCCAAAACAACTCAGTTTTACGGATATTAAGATCAAGACCAACCAAGCCCCCTTTTTATCTGATAATGCGTAAGGCTTTGGAGACCATAAGAGTATCTCCAATCAGGGTCCCATCATCAAGGTACCAAGCTTTCAAATCCAACTCACAAGCTTGAGAAATCTTCAACACAATAGGATGTAAGGTCAGCGCAAAAAGTAAAGGCCCTAAGGGATCACCTTGTTGCACTCCTTGTGATGATGAGAGGGTGTGAGAACCATAATAAAGCCTTGTGGGATTAGCGTAACAAAATTCCACCCATCTAGAGATAGAGGAACATTTTCGACTGACTTCCAGGATCATAGCAGTACGGTCAAAAAGGTTGAAAGCATTCCGAAAATCCACCAAAAGCATAGACATAAAAGAGCAACTACCTTTATCAGTCAATATGCGATTAACCGAGTGTAAAATAAACTCACCCCCACAAGGGATTCCAACACCAAACTGGAAATCACTAAGATATGCACTCATATCCTTGCAGACGCTAAGAGCGGCTACTTTAGATACCAAACGCCTCCAAATGGTACCAACAGCTATGGGACGTATGCCACCGTCTGGCTTGAGAAGAGGTGTGAGGGGAGCACTAGCTATGTACTCACTCAGCTGCGGAGGACAACGACCAGCAAGCAACAAGTTCACAACAGCAGTGATAGAATTAAGAAGCTCATCAGCAATAGCAGCAGCAGACCCGCTAAGAGCATCGAGTAGATGTTGGGCATGCAAACCATCTCTGTCGCATGACGTCCCTCTGGGGAAGCTTTTAATACGTCCAAGGACGAAATCCTTGCTAGCAGTAAAGGCCTCAACACCGCAAGATGATGATGGGATAACAGGAAAAGGCGCGACAGGGTGTTTGAGCTGCAGATCAGCCAGGGTAGCATCGGTCTGAGGAGCAACACCATTAGATGTTAGGACACGAATGGAAGCCATAAAAGAACCTTGACTTGCCTTCCTCCTACATAAGCTTTGGTTGATCTCGGCTTGGCTTTTCTTCCGTGGCAGGGGCTTCTTAGGTGGGGGAGGAACATCAGATAACAAATCTTGTGCTAGCTGGAAGCAACCATCCGTCTCACGCCACTTAGATAAGGCTTGAGTGATAGCACGGGCCTGTAAGTTTCTGCGCATTCCAGACCCCCTTCAGCATTATTCTGGGGAGTATAATTCCTGAGAATACAAGAAGGGAAAAGAAGAATCTTAATCCAAGCAACAAAATCCATGGGATGAAGAATAACCTCATCAAGAACGAGATTGAAAACCCCGGAGAAATTAAGTCTGCACTTAGCAGGTTGATGAGTGCCAAATAGTGCATATTTATACATCTATTTATTGGCATTTTACTCATCTTTTGCGCTTAGAAATCAGATATTATCCCATATTCTGTGTTTTCTTTGTTTTCAAGAACAAATATTTGTATTAATTAATTTTGTGTTTTTAGGTAATAAATAAAGCTCGAAGAATCTGAGGAGCCAAAAGAGCAAAGAATTGGAGTCAAACATCTATGGAGCAGATAGCCAAAGCTCCGCGCGAATCGGTTGCAACCCAACAAGGAAGACATGGGCTTGAGCTAACCATGACCCGGATCCGAGTCCGCTCACTTCGAGACGTTGAGATTTCTTTCTCCCTCATCCAACGGTCGCCGCCTCCACGTGCATCGAAGATCGTTGCTCCGTGCTACACCAGATCACGCCAAAACCGCCTACCTCCCCGAGCCGTTCGGATCGCACCAGCCTTCATCCGACGCTCGGCTGCAGCCTTCCCCATCGATCATCGCTGTCCCTGCCTCACAGCAAAATACCCATACCCCTACACCTATCGACTACACCTCATTTCCCTTCCTCACTTTCTCTTTCTTCTCCTCTGCTCTCTCCCGTCTCCATCACAGAGCGAGCTCGCTCCTCCACCTTCCTTCACCCGACCAAAGACCTTCCCTCTTCCCGACATGCCCATCACCACCACCATATCGAGCAACAACCAACCCCAACAGCCGCACCCCTCTCTAGATTTAGGTTTTCTCTTTCTTAGCTTCTCCAACCCTAGAAGCTAACTTAGAGAAAAACTAAAGCTAGGGTTTTCATCAGCTGTAGAAGCATGGAGCGATTGACAGAAGAGGGAGCAGTTGGAGCGACGTGGGTGAGAGAAATTTCACTTTAATTTTTCTGTTTTTAAATAAAATTAGGGTTTTTAGCTTTTGATAGTGCATGTATAAATAGAGGATGAAGAAGATGTTTTTAGACACGCCTGGATTAGCAGAAAGCAGTCACTTTAGGTTTAATTTGTTTCATTTGCTGTTTTATCATGTTTTAATTTAGTGTGTTAGGGTTTCAATGAAACCCTAACTCCATGTTGAGTTAAACTCTGCTTTGAATGTTCTTGAAAGCTTAAATGTTATTAGATATGCTCAATTCTAACATCTCATCACTCTGCTCTCACTATACATGCCTTGTATGTATTGTAGTTGGACTAACATTGTAGTGAGAATGTTTGACTCATAGTTTCAATTATCAAATGCTAATTCCTTTGATTAGTTATACTTAATTAGATAACTAATGCTCTCGGGTTAGTACCCTTAGGCGATAAATTGAGTTATCTCCAGGTGAAATCCTTTAGGTGATAGAGCTATTGATAAGATTGACACATTATCATCAACTGTCACATGAACAAGAAACTGTTGAGTTGAGCACACAATAGGAGTTAGTGGTGGATTTGCAGACCCTGGCATATCCTTTTGTCACTGTTTATACCTTAGTTTAGGTTTATTTCATTTCATCCAGTACCAGATCGGCAAAACCCCCCGTTGTTACCTTGTCACTACACATTTTCACTTGAAACTCGGTTGAGAAAGCCATTAGATCACCTTAGAGCACCACAAGTCTCTGTGGTTCGACCCGTACTTGCCGCGTCTCCGATAGACGCCGTGCACTTGCGGTATTACCGTAGGCCATAAAATACATACACTTTCGAGGCCTACCAAGTTTTTGGCGCCGCTGCCGGGGACTTGGCGTGTGCCCTGTGATCCATTGCTTGTCTTTACTGAGATTTATTCATCCCTGTATATACCCACATTGAGTTGATACTTTTAGCCCTGCATTATAGTATAACTTAGCTTATCTGTGGCATTTCAAAGATCTTGTCCGCATCCCTGATTTTCATTTGTAACCCTGTATATATGTGTAAGACCTTTTCTTGTTTCCATGCCATTTTTGATGTAGCTTAGCTTAACTTTGCTTATCTCTGCATCTTTTGTATTTTCCTATAGCATCAAGTTCATCTCGGTTCATCTCGGTTCTTGTAGCTTCTTGTTTTCTTGCATCTCGGTTCATTAGTAGTAGTTATCTGTAACTTAGTACATATCTGCATCTGCACTTGCATTATAGTTCTCCATTCCTGCATCATAACCCTTCACACTTCCCATTAGTGTAACTTGTAAGTAGCCTTGCACTTATAATCATCATAACTAGTGCTGTCACTAAGTGTGATTATCACTTTGCATCTGAGCTACAACTTAATAAGTGACTTTGTAAGCATCACTGCCTTATCCCAGTCTGTCCAAGTTATTCTCAGGTACCTGTGAGCTGTTGAGCAATCCCAAGAAAGAAAAGGTGATGCAGACTTGCGGTACTTGCTCTACTTGCTGTGAGGCTGTGCTACTCATTACCCTGTGAGTAAGGTAAGCTCACCAAATACTGTATTTTGTGAGTCTGTGGAGCATTGAATGATTGCCCTGTGACCTGAATGCATGCTTGAACTGGCTCAATATCCCATTGTGTTGTTTGACCAGTGTGTTAAAAGCCAGACCCTGCTCACTTGCTAGCCCCTGGAGCTGCAAGTTTGAGCCAAGCTTTGACAACCCATTTGCCCTGTACCCTATGTTTTCAAACCTGTTCCCTGTGCCTTGTATGAAACCCCTGTTGTGCTCAATCTCAGCCCCCTGAAGCTGAGCTTGAACCACACCTGAGGTTTCCAAGTTTGCATGTTTGAGACCTTGTGTGAGGCATCCGCACCTCTTTGAGCCTCGTTGAGAGTTACATTTGGTGAATTTGTGTTCTCTGTGCTGAGAGTTGCACACATTCTGTGCACCTATTCTATGCTTGGCCTGACCAAGCTGTGCAAACTACAACTACCTGGGCTTGCACATACCAACTGAGCCCAATAAACACAACCTGTGCACAACCTGGGTTAAAATGTGAGCACAATTCTGCATAGGCAGTGCTGTGTAGTTAGCACAAATGGCAATGGGTTGAAAACAAATTGTACAAACCCTGAAGCCCACTTACTGGGCTTAAACCAAGCTGAGCCCACAGTACACTGGGCTGCACATAACCCATCTGAGCCCACATCATCTGGGCTAGAACCCACACTACCTGGGCTGTTAACCAGTTAAATTCTCTGGGCTCAACATAAACTGAACCACCCAAGCCCACATAAGTCTTTCAGTTGGGCTGCTCACAATCAAACCACTGGGCTGTGTCTTTCTACTGGGCTGTGCAACTTGCTCTGCTCACATAGCTGGGTTACATATAACCAAGCTAAGCCCACATACTTCTGGGCTGTGCAGTTTTCACAAATCCTGGGTTTCAAACAGCAAATCCCAAACAAACCAAATTCCCATAAAAACCAAACAACTAGCCCACAACAAACCAAAACCCAACAAACCAAATGAAACCCAATAAACCAAATCAATCCCACTAAAACCAAACTTAGTCCACTTCAACTGGGCTTTGAGTTCAATTTGAGTTGATAAATCATGTCAGGATTTTGGTCTGCATCTGGGGATTCAAACAAATCCCTTAGAGAGCTTGCTTACGGGCACCTTTCACAGGATGAACACCCCACATACCATAGTGACTTTAGGGAATTTTATGGGCCTCCTCAGGGCCCTGACCTCACATACCCTAATCATTATGATCACATACATCATCCACCACAGGTTGAAAACGAACACTTTTCTCATACCCAGTCATCACTTTTAGATCAATTAGAAGCTCGACCATCTGCCTTAGAAAGGCAATCACATGAGCGATCTGTCAAATCTAATTCCCCTAGGCAATATGAAATGCATGCTTGCACCTTATATGGTGGCTTAGACCACCCCGCTGAATCTTGTTATATTTTGCATGCTTTTAGGCAGTCTAGGGAAAACCATGATAATCCAATGCACGAAGTGTCTAGAAGTGACTATCTTTGGCAACTATTGGGACCATAATCAACCTGCACACATGCATCATTTACCACAGTGGGGAGATGAACAATTTTATACTCCTTCAACTCCTAGTTTGCAATCAACAATGGCTACACTCATGGAGCTAAATGCTAGGCTTGGAATGAATGCAATGCATGACCATCCATATAGCAACGTGTCTGAATTTCCCTTCTCTAGTGAACCTCATGCACAACCATACAATGAATATCCATATGAGGAATGCATACCCACTAGTGAAGACTCTCCTTCAATAGAAAAACTCAAAATGATTCTTCACTTTGATTGAATTACAAAATGATAGGATTGAAAATAGTGTTTCTAGTCTTACTCATGCAACTAACATTGAATATGAACCTAATCTAGAGGTAGATGAGTACACTAAAAATACTACCATTTTGAATGGAGAGATGAATTCTTGCTATGATGATGACGATGATGATGAATATGAAGAGCATGTGTATTTTGAAAATGTAGTAGAATCTTTAGGTTCGAGACATTAAGTGTCCCTTCGTGAACCCTATGAATGATGCTTCTTCGATATTCATGCATGTGATATTGATGTGGAACCTGTGCACTTGTCTGTGAAAATGAACATGATTTACCCTCTTTTGACTTTAGGAAAGTGTGTGATGGTACAAATGATTTTAAAAATGAAAACAACCTAGATGTACCTAACCTCTCTCCTGAGTCACAAATTGAAACTCCTCCACCAAACCTAGGTGTAGTTTGTAACAAAATTGCAAAACCAACTTTTCTGAAAATGCCTAACTTAGGCCTAGAACTTTGTGCTTCCCAAGTCCTCTTGGACTATTTTGCATCAAAGTATAACACTCTTAAGGAGCCACGGTTGGAATATGTATGTCACTTCTGTAATTAGCAAAACTCATTTCGAGTTAGACCTTTTGCATGATGTACCTTTAAATTTGCAAGATTTTGTTCTCACAAACACACCTGTTCACAAGTTTAGGTTTGGGGGAAGCTCATTCCCATTTGCAGTCTTACTTGCACTCTCATATTATATTTTTGTAAGACTGTTGATGTTTGTACATATTGTCTTTTGGGTTGATCCTCAACTCTTTAGATTGTTGGTTTATGGTGAATTTTCATTGTATATAATCCAGTAGGACTTGTTAAATTTTTTCTTTTCTTGAAACGGTTGAGTCTTCTTGTGCTTATATTGTGCTAATCCGATATGATCTCCGCTGAGAATGTTGGATTCTAGCCTTGACTAGTGAAGCTCCAACCTTGCTTCCACCAACATCCGGTAATCTCTTCCCTTTTCTCTTTTCAGCATAGTTCTCATGGTATGTGATTTGTTTAAATTTTCTATCTGTCGACACATTGAGGACAATGTTTGATTTAGGTTTGGGGTGCATTTGCATTTAGAGTTTTTAGTCTTTTATTTTACTGTTATTTTCAAAAAAAAAAAAAAAAAAAAAAAAAAAAAATATTCAAAACTCTTTTTGTAAAAACCTCCAACTTTTAGAGATTTTAGAGTCACTAGCATGCTTCTAGCTATGTTTACATAGAGAATCTGACCGAAATAACAAAAGTTTGAAGTACCGGAAAACGCAATCGGGTTCCTTAGTTGATTAGAGCGTTAAAGTTGGATTTAACCATACCGGAGGGCGAATTAGGTGATGTTTAGATATTCGGTAGTAGAATTGTGATCAACCATAGTGGAGACTACCCATTTTACATCAAGTGAGGCACCAACCTTCAAATTTTTGCAACTTTCTAGAAAAGTTTGTTAGAGTGTGTGTCACCGTACGTAAATTAGGGTAGGAATGGTGAGCTACCCAACTTCGCACCAATTTCAGCACTACTTTTGATCTCTTGAGTGCTAGTTTTTGTCAATCATGAGGGTGATGTCTAAAGATGAAAACTCCTTCTAAATACCGATTTGCCGTTAGCATCATGTAGGATCATAATATCGCAACATACAAGGCTCGCGGGATTAATAAACGACGGCGTCGCGAGGGAGTCGCAGAGAGCTAAAATAAACGACGCAATGGATAACGACAGGCTAAACATAAAGAAGACGTGATAAGCGGCGATGGTTAAGTGTCGCGAGAGTGAATGTTTGTGCATCTGCGACACTTCGCGGGACATTCCCGAAAATAAAGGGTAGCTTAGCTGTCATCCACTATGTATTACCCTATATAAAGGGCTAAATGAGTCTGTAAAAGGGAGAGATCTTTTTAGAATTGTTAAGCAAGTCAAGAGGAGAGAGAAAGTGAAAGAGCATTTTAATTTCTAAGTGTAATTCTATTATCCTGTGTATACATTTCACGAATTCAATCAATAAATATTCTTGATCTTACATCTTTCAATGGATTAATTAAGCAAAATCGAGTAAGGGGTGTAGTGTGGGAAATCCTGCTACTACATATGCGCTAGAAACAGGGGAGAGAGCGAGAGATTGACGTAGAAATTGGAAGGAATTTGGATTAACGAGAGAAAAGATTTGGAGAAGATACTCAAGAATTCATTGGAAAAGAAAAATGGCTAGAAGAAGAAATGTACAAGGGCAACCAACGATTGTAAGAAGAAGTGGGAGACTTTTTGGAGAAAGGAGGAATGAAACGGGGAGAATCGTCAAGGATGAATATGAGAAACGATGGAGAAGATCAAAACCAACCACCGATCTCCCCGGTAGCAAACGCGGCTGTGGATTATGATAGAGTAAGTGTACATACTTGAGGTCGATTCTCGAAGACGAGAGAGAAGAGGAGCGGCAAGCGGTGAACAATGGACAAGGAGAGCAAGGAATGAATGGAGAAAACGAAGAAATCGCAGCATTAGAAAGATTGAGACAAACAATACACGAAGAGAGACGGTTAGAGGCGGAAGAACGAGCAAACTTGACAAAGACAGAATCATGAATTGAGGATGGAAAATATGAGGTTGCAAAATAGGAGATCTAGAAGTAGCGTGAGATCAAGTTCAAGATCGAATAGGGAAGAAAGAAGGAGAGTTTTACCAACGAGAAAGTACCGAGGAAGAAACACAAAATCCAAGTATAGAGCATGGCGAAAGAAGAGGGGAAATAGAAGATCGTTATATTCCTCAACCCGAAAATCTTCAAAATGAGCGGAATATGGAAAATCAAGGAAACATGCAACTCCAAGAACCAAATGACCCACTGGCTTTGAAGGGAGAATGATCTTGCATGGGAGAGAAGAAGCGAGAAGAAACCGAGAGATTGAAGATGATATTGAGAGACACTACATTGAACAAGCGCGGCTAGCTCGCGAGAGAGAAAGGATAAGAGAAGAAATGGAAAATCAAGAGATGGAAGAGGCAATCCCACAGAACAACCATGACAACCGCGAAAGAAGAAGGGAGCAGAATCGTACCAATAGAAATATTAATGAAGAATATGAGAGGGCGCAGATGAGAGCTGAGAGACAGCCAAGAAGAGAGAACAACCGATATAATGGCGTGCGAATTGAGGAAAGAAACGAAGAAGAACGTCGCAGGGAAAGGAGAGAAGAAAATAATGAGCAAGAAGGTCAAAACAGGCACGAGCGAAGAAGGAGAGAAGCGAGCTAAAAAGACCAGTGGAGACAAACTCGAGGCAAATGAACAAATCTTAAGAGAATCGGCTGAAATGAGAGGATTGTTGAACAATAGAAGGGAAGGAGGAAGGAAACAATTGGACGAAGCCATCGCAGAAGGCTGCGAAGAATCCTTTCACGCTAGAAGTACGAGATGGGAGGAATACCTCCTAAGTGCAATCTACTGCATTAACCAACATCTTTGATGGAACAAACCGTGCGGTACAACATATCAAGGCTTATATGAGGTGTATCTTTGCGGTGGGAGAACCATGATTCTATACTATGCAAATATTTCGCATCAAGCCTAATTGGAGAAGCACTAAAATGGTTTGAGGGTCTACCAAGGAACACAATTACATCATTCAATCATTTACAAGCCACATTCACAGGAGCATACATAAGTAACAACTCCTCGCGACAGTATTGAAGATGTATTCGGGTTGAAACAAAGGGTTGGCGAGAGCTTAAGGCGATTGACAATAAGATGGAGAACCATGTGTAGCGAAATGGCGGGACGGGTTGAGGAAAGATATCTCATCCTCTCATTTGTGAATGCTCTTTTCGCGACTAACTTGTTATACATTCAAATTTTTAGAGTCAAAAATACAATCACGATGGCGAACTGCGAGAGTTACGGGGAAGAATATATCGCCTTAGAAGAAAGACAGAATGAAATGAATTCTTATCCCGGTCGCGAACACAAATTCGAATGCTGCGAACGCAAGCTTGTTACCTCAATTCATAAATACGGTGGCGAGCACTTCGCAAGGACAGCAAAGCGAGGAAGGTCGATGAGGGACAGCGGAAGATAGTAGCTATGGGAAGTCATGACCGGGAGGAGTTTGAACAAGAAAGGAACTATTACAACCGTAATGACAATAATAAGATTCAAAGGCTAGATCATGTGCAAGAAACTTACGGTGGGACGAAAGCAATATAACCATGGAGGCGAGAGAAGTCGCGAGAATAATATGGGAACCAATTAAGATGCCTCCATTGAATGCTAGTGTGGAAAAGATCCGGGAAGCTATACTTGTGATGGAAAATGTACCAAAGACCTTGGAACGTTGGAATGGAACCACCGCCGGGCGATAGAAGTCATGAATTTTGTTCTTATCATCGTTTCCATGGACATCAAACAAATGATTGTAGAAACATAAAGAGAATTATTCTTAGGATGATTGATCGGGGAAGCTAAATCACTTTCTAAAGGGAGAAGAAACAGGCGAGACATTACCACCACCACGAGAGATGCAGTAACGAGTGTCGGCGAAAGGAAAGGAAACATTTGTTATAGAAGTTGGAACAAAAGCTAAAAATTTGAATTGCAACTCTATCGTCCACTCTATCGCACAATCGAAGATTTTCATGACAACGTGCTCGGTAGAGTCTTTGCGAGAGATGCTAATGATAAAGAAATAATGAGCCCGGGCGAGAACAGCCTTGATTAGAAAAGTGGCAACAAGACCATTTCTTTCTCGCAGATGAAGTGCCAAAAGGAAGAGAAACACATGATAGCCCGTTGGTTGTGAAACTAGAGATTAACCCGAAACCGGTTGATGGAGAAGATGATGAGCGCGAAGCTTGCGGGCGATCAACCGAATCTTAATCGACACTAGGAAGTTCGGTGAATATTCTCTTCTACCATACTTACAAGACGATGGGAGGAAAAGATGAAGATTTGATCCCCTCTACATACAAGATATATGGCTTTAATGGCACTGCAAACAAACCAAAGGGAGAGGTTCGTATGAGAATACCTCTACAAGGATTATCAACTGATATTTTACTCTGTGTGGTTGACGTGGAATCTCCATACAACGCGCTGATTGGGAGGCCATGGCTTCATGAGATCTTGGGATTCGCATCAACATATCATCAATGTATAAAATTTCCACATCCAAATGGCATTGGTATTATACTGGGAGATTGGAAGGAGTCGCAACAATGTCATGAAGTAGATATAGAAAGCTGCGAAGAAAGAAATGCCAAAAGAAAAGGTTGGAAACAACATGTGAGAGATGAGCAAGAGAAAGGAGAAATTGATGGTGGATGCCATAGAAGTAAGGACTGAACATACCTCGCGAGGTGAATGCCTAGAGACATGCGAATATTATGGTAATAAAGAAGCAAAGGATATGAGGAACAAAAGGCATAAGAAGTGAATAATCAACAAAAACAGGAGAAAAAGTATCAATTGAAGTAATGATGTAGAGAATCTGCAGACAAGAGTATATGGGAATTCGAGTTAAGAAAGAAAAATGAAAATAGTTGTAATTGTGCGAATACTTCGCAAACAAGTATCGACAAATAATGAAACATGAATGATTGAATGATTTAACAAATATGAATGAGTAAAAGAATGGGATGAACCTTTATGGCGTACACCCTAGTTCGCGAATAACATTTCGTAAGAGGCAAATGTAAGACCTAAAGTGCGTCATATAAGGGGGTATCTCTCGACATGGCTCGGGGGGAAAGGTTACACCGCTCCTGAAGCCTGAGTCATGGAAATTTGGGGCCCATGAAAGCCTATCCGGAAGAGGTACCTTGGATTCCCAACTATATATGTAGGTTATACCTGTTGGGCGACCGAGGGTCTCTTCTTAGGAGTCGATGTATGCTCAAGGCGCCGAGGCACACGGTTGAGCCAGAGTGCCCGGGATGGATGAACCTACCCTGGCCATTCTTGGCAAGTCTTGGCATATGTTGCACTCGCCCGAAGAAAACTCCACTTAGGGTGCAGCCTCGTAACCATAAACCCTATAGGTATAAGGGATAAGAGGCTACGAAAACAACAGTTGTTGTTAAGACCGGATGGGAGGAGCTAGTCTTGTATGGCCGATGTTTCGCCTCCTTGAAGGGCCAACCGGGGAGATGATAAGGGCGACGCTCTCCATTAGGGGGTGTCTAACAGACGCAAATGTCATGAGGCTATGTTTTCGCAAGAGAATTTAGGCTTGTCATATTTGTGCAATTATCCTGCAGAGGCAATAATACTAACGCGACGGTAAGGCGAGATCAATGGGTCTTTACACGAAAGTGTACGGACGTCCTGCGATTTCGTCGCAAGACGGCAATGTCATGGGGCTTTATGTTCGCAAGGATATCTAGGCTTTGTCATATTATCGCAACTAAAACATCCTGCAGAGGCAAAAATACTTGGAAAATGATAAGACAAGATCAATGGGTCTTTACATGCAAGTGTAAAGACGTCTGCGATTTTGTCGCGATTAAAGTGGCGGGGAAGACCTCTAATTAGGGAGGTCTGACTTGGAAGACCACACAAAAATGATAAGGCAAGGTCAATGGGCCATTGCATGAAACTGTAAAGGCGGCTTGCGACCTTGTCGCAGCAAGAAGAGATAAAATAAAGACTACCGAAATGATAAGGCGAGATAATAAGGAAATCCGGCGATCTCGTCGCAACGATATATTTCAATAACAATAAAATAATTATCCAACAACATACATGATGACAACTAAAATCTTCCATCTGAAGATAAATAACGAGAGGCAAGTATGGGAATGGAAAAGATGAAATATTGTTATTCATCTTACGATGAAAGAGTTATACATCAATAATGTTAGCCATTTATATCACAAGGAAGAACTACCAAAAAAAGGGGAAGTGAAGATTGAATTCGAGAGGGAAAAATCCAAGAAATACACTATAATAAGGATACAAATGTACGAGATATTACAAGCGAGAGAAAGAAAACAAAAGAGTTATCTCTTTGGTGATTCTTCTTCTTCATCGATTCTTGATCCGATTATTCTCATCGCCGAATTTTCTTCTTCGCCGGCCTCGCTATCGAAACGTCCGAGACAGCGGATTCTCGGGAACCTTTTCAAGGAGACAGGGGATATGAATGCGAGAGGGATATTGTGGTCCTTACAAACATACTCCATGCCTCCATTGCGAAAACGAACGGCATCATTACTAAAGTTCTCCTTTGTCGTTAGAAATTGTTTCTTCAACTTGGAATATCTATTCTTGAAGGAGAGATTCTGTATGAAATGTTCTTTTTCGGTTTCGAGTTCTTCAATTCTCGCTGGAAAATTCCTGGCGAGTTGTTCTTTTCGATTCAAGCTCTCTAATTCTAACTCGAAGCCTCTTCTCGGATTTCGCAAATAAGAAACAACAAGTTAACAATTTACAAGCAATATTACAGTAAGAAGCGATGAAGGTATAATAAGTAACCTTCTCTATCGGATATCATATCTTTAATCAAGGAAGTATGCTCGGCATGAAGACTAACATCAACACCTAGGTTATTCCCTGGCATTATCTAAAACCTTCGCAGCCTGGGCGAATTCATCATCACTATTAATAACGAGAAGAGAAACGAACTTGCTCTTCTCGCTGCTTAAGTATGGTATTCGATGAAGGAGTTCAACTCGTTCAACTTGCACACCAAGAAGATATTTGTGGAATTCTGCTAATGCCTGTGCACCTCTGTTAGTAATGCGATCGTTCTCATCTATGAGGTCACTAATTTTCTTCCTTAAAGTCTTGATATTCTTCTCGGAATCAAGGTACATTCGTTTAAAGCGATTAGTTAAATTTAAACTAGATCTGTGTTCGATCTCCAAGAGATGATATTTGGATTGAAGATCCTTTAATGAAAGGAGGTTAGTTTTATTGGAGGAACTACTTAGAGATTGATTGAGGTGAGCGAGAAGAAGATCATTATCCATAGGTTCAGGAAATGTATGGAGAAGAATAGCCTCATCGGAGAGATTATATACATCAACTTGAAGGTAATAAGTTAGGCAAAGCAATATGCAACCGATAAAATAGAAATGATAAAAGGAAGTAAAATCTTATACCATAAAGTTGTTGATTAGCGTTCTGAAGAGTGGACACCCTATCCCTTTGGGAGTCAAGTTCGGTATTTAACTTTTGAATTCTCTCGTCTTTATCGCGAGATGACGCACTTCAATTTCTAATTCTCGAATCTTCTTGTTCAATTGTGAATTCTTCTTTTCAAGATTGTTGCGTCTTCTCTCGAGATCTGAGGCAACTACAAAAGAAGTTCTTCCAACCTATAAAAGAAAATAGAAAAATCATTAATAAATATATGTTTAAAAATTTAAAATTAACAGGGAAAGATGACTGCATACGTACCAAAGACCCAAGTGCATTCAAGAAGTCAGGAGACACAATTCTAGAGGCTCCATTGAAAGAATTATTGCCCTCTAATAAAGTAGCATTACACACGTTTGCGAGAGCACCGCAAAGAGAAGCTAGGGGAGCATCTCCCATTCCTTGGAAACAGTCTGAGAAGATGCTAGATAACTGATCCATAGAAGAACTGGTCGACGGAACCTTCTTGGCGAGAGAAGGATTCGAGTCATGGTCATCCTCGTCAGAAGATTTAGAGCTTGAGCTAAGGCGAGAAGAAGATTGGACCTTTCGCTTCTTAGTTAATGGAGCAGAAGATTTACCCTTGCGAATGACAGTTTTACCCATACTTTTAATCTTGTGCACACTGACTTCTTGGTGAAACCTTCGCATACGGTTAAAGATAAGAAACAGAGGCAACAATATTGTTTCAAATAACAAAGGAAATGTTTCTTACTTCACTCGTAAGCGATCGAAGTATGGTCAGAGTACTCTCCAACGGATTATCCTTGTACTTTCTTCTCAATTTGGCGATCTGAGAAATTATACAAACTCAACATATGTAAAAAGAAAGTTGCAAAGGCAAGATTTAAAATGGGAAACATACCTCATTTGCCTTATCAGGCCATTTGAATTCCCAAGGATGATACCCTGCGAGATTCGCAGGAAGAACGTGCGGGCCCGCGATATAAGGACCATTTAAAATCAAGGGTACAACCCACCATTTCTCATCTTTGGAGTGGCGAGGAGTAGTATTATTACCCGGGTGCCAATCAATATCCTGCATGAGCAATTTATCCTCAGGGACATTATCCTTCTTTTTCAGGCGAATGCCCCAAATGAGATTTCGCATTAACCATCTTTATCACTTGAATAGTTTTCAAAAAAGTTCTCTACAGTGTACTTCTCAGCAGCTATTTCCAAGTCTCATAAATCGGGTGTCTAACAAGAGAGGGGTATAAAGATCCTTTGCCAAAGACCACGATTCGCGAATTCAAGCATTAGGCGAATGCAATCGCCACTCAATTGATAAACACCCCGAGAGAATTTTTCATGGGCCAAGATTTCATAAAATAAAGGCATCTCAGGATTGTACAAGGGAATGGGAAGTCCCGCGAGAAGCTGACCTAGCGAGACTATAATCTTTTGATCATCACATTGATGATCAGAAAACAGCTTTGCAGAAAGAATAGATGAAGGTTCTTGATCGGGAATGGTTGTGAGTAAAACCCTTCTCGAGCAACTTCGTTGAACTTCTTCAAAAGAAGCTTTGTATGCACGACTGATGAAAGCCATTTATCAGTATGGGAATGAATGGAAGATTGGAGATTAAGATCAGCGCTAGAAAGGACGAAGAAAAGATTTGCAGTAGCAGGAGCGCAAATTGCGGAAGGAGAGAGTCAAAGAAAGGTTGCAGAGAGAAACTAAAGAATGAAAAGGAGGGGAAAAGAAAACTATATATAGGGAAAAAGATCCTCGAGAAAAACGAGGTCATTTAATGCGAAGAGACATGAATGGTCAAAAATAAGCGGTTGAAAGAAACGTGTCAAGAAAAGACATTAATAATCAAAATCCGTGTAAAAGTACAAAATCAAAAACAGATAAAGATAAGCAGTCGCGGAAACAATATTGTAAAAATCTCATGATACTCTTCCCTCGCAGGAGAGAAATATGAGGAGAGATAGGAGACGATACTTCATATATATCTCAAAGAAGCTTCGGAACTTTGCAAAAGAATAGAGGCAAGTACGTACTTTTTAAGGAAAGTATTCTTTTGCTCGTTCCTTCACCAATTGAAACCAAGGAATATGACAACAATGAATTTTTCCTTCAAATCGCTCTTCAAGCAATATTCAAGGAAAAAGAGGCAAGATGTAGGATCATAATATCGCAACATACAAGGCTCGCGGGATTAATAAACGACGGCGTCGCGAGGGAGTCGCAGAGAGCTAAAATAAACGACGCAATGGATAACGACAGGCTAAACATAAAGAAGACGTGATAACTGGCGATGGTTAAGAAGTGTCGCGAGAGTGAATGTTTGTGCATCTGCGACACTTCGCGGAACATTCCCGAAAATAAAGGGTAGCTTAGCTGTCATCCACTATGTATTACCCTATATAAAGGGCTAAATGAGTCTGTAAGGAGGGAGATCTTTTTTAGAATTGTTAAGCAAGTCAAGAGGAGAGAGAAAGTGAAAGAGCATTTTAATTTCTAAGTGTAATTCTATTATCCTGTGTATACATTTCACGAATTCAATCAATAAATATTCTTGATCTTACATCTTTCAATGGATTAATTAAGCAAAATCGAGTAAGGGGTGTAGTGTGGGAAATCCTGCTACTACACATCATTCTCTCTCTCAATCAGCAAGACCCATAGAAACACATCATCGTCAGCAACCGGAGCAGAATCAGAATATTGAAAGAAAAGTTGAGATAGTCCAAGGTTTACGTGCAACAAAGAAAACGAAAAGAAAATAGGATGAGAATTAATAAAATTTATAAAATCAAGACAATACAAGTTGTGGAAAAATTGAGTGATAAAGTCCTTTGTCCATGGAGTTAGTTGTTTCATCATTTGTATTTGTATTTTTATTTTCACTTATTATATATAAAAAAAAAAAAAAAAAAAAAAAATTGTAATTTATTTTTGCTACCACCATGGTAAAGAAGAATTTAAAAAAAGAAAAATCCAAACAACAAGGAATTTGAGTAGAAAAGTTAAAAATTGTCAAGTTTGTGAAGTTTAGAAGTTCGTCATCAACAATTGAAGACCGAAGATTGAAGACGTTTCTATGGTTTCTTATGAGAGAGTGATATTAATTGCCGATCGGGTGAGAAGTGAGTGAGTACTCCCACCCCTTGCTAATGGTTGATTTTCCTTTCTTAGAGATCATCAGAAAAAGATTCTTTTTGTCCACATTTCTGTGGAGTCTCCAGATTTTATTTCGGAAGGTTATCCTTCTTACCTACAACGTGTGCAGGATTTCTCTCTTTATTCCTGCCTGCACACACGAGAGACTAAAAAAGCGATCTTTTTGAGTGCAATTATCATAAAACCCTAATGGTGAGGCAGAAGTTGAGACTTATGATCACAATCGAATCCGAATTCTTTCATATGGTATGGTTACTTCTCGCTCAGCACTTAAGGATGAGAATGCGTTCTTCGATAGTTCTAACTTCTCGTTACTAGCATGCGAAACTCTATGTCCTCATAGCTTCTAGGAGGCTTGAGACTCTTTTACACTCACGAAGTTGGAGAAGGTTTTGTGGGTACACCTCTTGTAAACCCTCACGAGACTACAACTCGTCCACTAGGGACACCTAGGGGTTTAAAGGCTTAGTGCATACGCTAAATGCATTCGAGAGACTGCGACGGGGTATAGTTAGGATTTCTTCATTTTGTTTCACTTGAGGACAAGTAAAATTCAGGTTTGGGGGTATTTGATGAGTGCCAAATAGTGCATATTTATACATCTATTTATTGGCATTTTACTCATCTTTTGCGCTTAGAAATCAGATATTATCCCATATTCTGTGTTTTCTTTGTTTTCAAGAATAAATATTTGTATTAATTAATTTTGTGTTTTTAGGTAATAAATAAAGCTCGGAGAATCTGAGGAGCCAAAAGAGCAAAGAATTGGAGTCAAACATCTATGGAGCAGATAGCCAAAGCCCGCGCGCGAATCAGTTGCAACCCAACAAGGAAGACATGGGCTTGAGCTAACCATGACCCGGATCCGAGTCCGCTCACTTCTGAGACGTTGAGATTTCTTTCTCCCTCATCCAACGGTCGCTGCCTCCACGTGCATCGAAGATCGTTGCTCCCGTGCTACACCAGATCACGCCAAAACCGCCTACCTCCCTGAGCCGTTCAGATCGCACCTGCTTCATCCGACGCTCGCTGCAGCTTCCCCATCGATCATCGCTGTCCCTGCCTCACAGCAAAATACCCATACCCCTACACCTATCGACTACACCTCATTTCCCTTCCTCACTTTCTCTTTCTTCTCCTCTGCTCTCTCCCGTCTCCATCACAGAGCAGAGCTCTGCTCCTCCACCTTCCTTCACCCGACCAGCACCTTCCCTCTTCCTGACACAGCCATCACCACCACCATATCGAGCAACAACCAACCCCAACAGCCGCACCCCTCTCTAGATTTAGGTTTTCTCTTTCTTAGCTTCTCCAACCCTAGAAGCTAACTTAGAGAAAAACTAAAGCTAGGGTTTTCATGTTTGTAGAAGCATGGAGCGATTGACGAAGAGGCAGCGGTTGGAGCGACGTGGGTGAGAGAAATTTCACTTTAATTTTCTGTTTTTAAATAAAATTAGGGTTTTTAGCTTTTGATAGTGCATGTATAAATAGAGGATGAAGAAGATGTTTTTAGACACGCCTGGATTAGCCAGAGCAGTCACTTTAGGTTTAATTTGTTTCATTTGCTGTTTTATCATGTTTTAATTTAGTGTGTTAGGGTTTCAATGAAACCCTAACTCCATGTTGAGTTAAACTCATTTGAATGTTCTTGAAAGCTTAAATGTTATTAGATATGCTCAATTCTAACATCTCATCACTCTGCTCTCACTATACATGCCTTGTATGTATTGTAGTTGGACTAACATTGTAGTGAGAATGTTCAGACTCATAGTTTCAATTATCAAATGCTAATTCCTTTGATTAGTTATACTTAATTAGATAACTAATGCTCGGGTTAGTACCCTTAGCCGATAAATTGAGTTATCTCCAGGTGAAATCCTTTAGGTGATAGAGCTATTGATAAGATTGACACATTATCATCAACTGTCACATGAACAAGAAACTCAACTGAGTTGAGCACACAATAGGAGTTAGTGGTGGATTTGCAGACCCTGGCATATCCTTTTGTCACTGTTTATACCTTAGTTTAGGTTTATTTCATTTCATCCCAGCCGTATCGGCAAAAACCCCCTGTTGTTACCTTGTCACTACACATTTTCACTTGAAACTCAGTTGAGAAAGCCATTAGATCACCTTAGAGCACCACAAGTCTCTGTGGTTCGACCCGTACTTGTCGCGTCTCCGATAGACGCCGTGCACTTGCGGTATTACCGTAGGCCATAAAATACATACACTTTCGAGGCCTACCACAGGTACATGTCGGATGGTACGGGTTTGAGACTTAAAGACACTGTCAAGAAGTCCAACATCAAGACTTGGTGCTGAAACAAGTTCAGTGCACTCAATTCCACAATCGACACCTACATTAGTTATGACAACATGCTTTGAAATCCCATGAATAAGAAAATTAGCATTCCGTCCGTTGAAAGGAGCCTCAACACCATGAGTTTTGCATTCTTTCTTCCAAGCCTTGTAGTGCATACCGGCAGTACAGAGCCAAAACCTATGCTGCTGAAGAAACTTTTCCCAAGCACAGTAAACAGCCTCAATCTCCATAATCCGTTCTCTGCATTTGTCAATCCCTTCAACGGACCTAAGATGTATCCCATGAAGGTGTTGAGAGAACGAATGCCTAGACAAACCTCTCCCTCCTACACCATTTTTGCAGCCGTCAAACCCTTGAAATGGGCATTGAACAAACTCGAAATCTGCATCAGGTACATTGCGATTGCTATGGCAGGACATGGCGATGAAGAAAAACGAAAAGAAAAGGGATAAACGAAACAAAACTCGGATAGAAAAAAAAAAAACAAAAAAAAAAGCAAAAAAAAACAAAAAAAACAAAAAGGAAAACAAAGGGTCGTAGTAAAATACAGGGAAAGAAAAGCTGTGAAAAATCGTGGAAAAACAAGAGAAAACAGAATGGAGGAGGAGAATCATAGAAGAAAAAAAGGGGGGGAAATCAGACCCCCTCGGATCGCCATGAAATCGCCTCGGCGATGGAGCAGCGAAAAACGCAAAACGTGTCTAGCCATCTACCATTCACAGTTCACAAAATATTCGCACATATATTGTAATGCTGTTAGATCAAAAATATTTGGACAGTTCGCCAACAATCCACAATTCATAAAGGTGAATATCACGAGAGAAAACTTTACTCGTGCGCTTCTCGATCATTTTCAAAACTTAAATATTTAAAAATTAAATACTAAAAATATTTCATAATAATAATATTTAAAGGAAATATTTTTTATTTGATAAAAATATTTTTTTTTAATATTTAATAAAAATAATAATAATTAAATATTTTTTTGATAAAATATTTAATATTAATAATTATTTTTTTTTATGATAAAAAAAATTTAAGTAAAAAAAGTAAAGAAAAGAAAAAAATAATTTTTTTTCGATTCAAAAAAAAGTTAAAACGAAAGCAAAAATTAAAAGTTTAAAAATAATATTTTCAAAAAAAAAGTTTTTAATAAAATTTAAAACAATAAAATTTATTAAATTAAATAAATAAGTAAATTAATTAATTTATCAAGGTTATGTAAGTAATTTAAGTAGATTTAGACACCCCTTATCAACCTACACTAGTTAGGGTGAGCATTGACTATGCCTCAAAAAAATTTGGTATGCCTCAAAGCAGGTTTCAAAAAATTTAATCCTTAGATCCATGATGCCTATTGTTTCATCATTTTGGATTAGTTGTTTCAAATACTTCATTATTGGCCGCTTAACTGAACATGGTCAGCTTTGTACCGTACAATTTTGTGTGCCCTATTGTCCCACTTGGCCACTCTATATACCACCGCTAATTAAGTAGCTAAACTATATATGCATCATAATCTTCACTAAACCTACTACTCCCTCCGTCCAAAATTAGATGACCTAGTTGTAGTTTGCACAAATCTTAAGACAAGGAGGAAATTGAAGTATTTTAAGTATTTTTTACAATTTCATCCTTTTGGATAATAACTAGTAAAATTTAGAAATGATTTATCTCTTAAACTATACCACGATTTTTCGTAAATTTTATACCGTTGAAATTTTTTTTAAAACACCTACGTAACGAATATAAACATGAATATCAAATATACATATTTCTTATAGTAACAATAATCAATTAAAAGGGTAGTTTTAGAAATACCCCTTGATTAGTGAGATAACTCATCTATTTATGGGACAACATTTAAAACCAACTAGCTCATCCAATTTGGGATGGAGGGAATATAAACAAATATTAGGAAGCTCGAAATTTTTTTTGTGTTTTTTTTTTATATTGGAGGGATGTCAACCAAAATCAAAGGGATGTATTATGTAAGGCTTTCCTTTTCTAAAAAAAAAAAAAAAAAAGGCTTTCCTGTTCCGGTAGATGGAGAAGTAGAGTCCGATTGAAAAACAAATAGCTCTTTCAAAATTTTACTAGTTTGGAGTACGGTGAATGGATGAGTGAAATAATGATTTGTTTCAGTTGTGCTTCACATCTGCGAATAAGATTCCCATTAGGTACTTGGGGCGCATTTTCTCTTTTTTAAGGCCGGTTCCTATGGGGTGGCTTACCCACCCATTTGCCATGCCAACTGGTCTGGCAAACTGGCCGCGCCACTATGGGAGAAAAGGTAAGCGATCGAGACTCCACCATTAGCGGTCGCCACTATGAGAGAAAAGGTAAGCGATCGAGACTCCACCATTAGCGGTCGAGTCTCGACCGCTAGCGGTGTAGTCTCAACCGTTCGTTGGATTTGAAACCTCCAACGGCTCTTTCTCCACCGCTATAAAAGGGCAAAAAATAGCACAAAAATTACACCAATTTTTTTACACAAAAAATTTCTATCTTTATCTATCTTTATCTTTCAAAATGGCAAAGTTTGAATCCCAACTTGACTTGGCTACCCAACTTGATTTTTCTGGAGTGGTGCTTGAATCCGCCCTTAGTAAGATATGTGAAGGTTATAAAGAAATAGGTAAAAACAAAAGAAGTCTACAAGTTTTGGATACTAACCAAATCAAACCTCCAACTAAGAAAAGACAAAGAAAAATTCAAGGGAAGGAAAATTTGAAGGCAAAGAAGAAGATAAACAAGTGAGACTCCGTTCATGAGCGCATTGATTGGAATTTTGGTGAAATGAAGAAGATAAACAAGATGAAGAACATTGTCCCAAATTTTTACTTTTAAAGTCTTTATTGTAAGTTATGTCATTATCTAGATGAATGAAAGAGGCACTAATGTAAATTAAAATTCTAAACTTTTAATGAAAAACACATTAGTTTTATATTAATAATATCTTATAATTAAAATTTGATACAAATGGTAGTTGCATCATACAAATGAAAGATGCATCATATTTGGGCAGTTACTCTAAACTGATCATATTTGGGCAACACCCTCAAGATAAGATAACAACGCTCAAATTGAATTTTTTTTCCAACTCTATTGTGCCATTCGAGCCGACACATTTGATCCACATCATTTGCGTTTTGGCAATTTTGTCGGTTTCAATAACCTTCAGCAAGTGCAGCACCCCACAACTTCACATCATTGTTGATTATTCCGAAGCGATGACACAAGCCGTCTGCATTTCGATTATTGAGGTTTAATGTTTCTTCTTGAAATATCTGAAATATGCGACTCCATACAAGCTCTTGATGTTGATGTTGTCCACCTACAGCCATATCTTGCATAACAAAAACATAATGCCTGCAAACGGATTCATCTTCAGATGTGCTAAATTTGCGAGGTCAAACTCGAACTGACATATTGGATTTGTGGAGTGAAAGAATAGAGATCGAAGAAATGGTGTGAGTTGAAATGAAATTTGATATTGTATTTATAGGCAGATGAAATGATGACCGTTGGATGAGATGATAATAGCGGTGTAGTCTAGACCGCTGGCGGTGGACACAACACCTAACGGTGTAAACTAGACCGAGCGGTCGGTAGAAACTTGACCTAGCCTGGCTAAGTGGAAAATTTGCCACTTAGCCAGGCCGGTTTACCAGTTTGCCACCTCCATAGTGGGTGCTTAAATGGCAAACATGAATGTTTGCCACACCCATAGGAAAGTATCTTTTTTTTTTTGAAGCATGTAATTAAATAAAAGGAAATTAGTTTACAATTTGTCGTGGGTATTTGGTACCCACGGAGTCATGAAATAAAATTTGACTAATAAAAGATGGGTTTGCCTGGTCCCATATTTTAGTTGATAAGCTCCCCGTTTGACTTCCATCTGCCGCATGATTGGCTAATCCGTCTGTCGCTTGATTTCCTTCCCTGTAGCTGTGCTGAATTGCAACTTGTGGGATCTGTTGAAATCTGATTTTTATTTCTTCAATCATCCCTGATATGTGCCAAGGTGGGGGTGTAGATGAAGTGATGAAACGTAGAAGGTTTTCTGAGTCGGTTTCAAAGATAACTCTTGGCCATTGCCTTTCTGTTGTTGTTCTTGATGCCAATAGCAGAGCCCAAGTTTCTGCAGTTAATGCAGTCGTAATTCCTAGTGGATGAGCTAGAGCCATTATAGTTCGTGCATCATAATCTCTGCATACGAACCCTGCCCCTGCAAATCCTGGGTGACCTCTGGCTGCTCCATCTCTGTTATCTTAATCCAGTTTATTTTCGGAATTGACCATCCTACCGATATTGTTGATATCCTTTTGTCCCTCTTCGGGTGGTTAAATATCGGTGCGTCTCCTGGTGTGATCGGTGGAGAAGAGTGTAGTGCCCCGTAGAATTCTTGTTGCAGTTTCTGTGCCCATGCTAGTATTTCTTCTGAAGTTGTTTGCTTTTGTTGGTATATTAGGTTATTCCTAGCTAGCCATAAGGTCCGAGTAAAAGAAAGAAAAGAGGAGCGATGTTGACACAGGTTGTTGAAGTATTTGGGAAATGGTTGTCTGAGGCGTTAAGGTGAAAGTGTGTGGGGGGTTGGAGTTAGGTGAAATTTATATTTGAGCGAATAAGGTGTTCCATGAGGTAGTTGCTGTTAGACAGTGGATTAGAAGGTGACTTGCCAATTCTGGGCTGGTGTTGCATCTGGGGCATATGTCTGAGTTGGTCAGATGGATGTGATATAAGAGTGAGAAGGTTGGTAATCCTTCATTGATGGCTTTCCACAAGAAAAGCCGAATTTTTGGTGGACATGGTAAAGTCCATAGGAATTTGGTAGGTGGTAAAGGGGTGTGAGTTGGTTGACCATGACTTAGACATTTGTATCTCGATGAGGTAGTGTATTTTTCGGATTTTGAGTGTGGCCAGATAATTTTGTCTTGGGGGCTATTTTGGGGGAGATGGATGTTCATGATTTTTTGGATTATATGGTTGGGGAGGTTGCTTAATTTTTCATGATTCCATGAGTGGGAAATTGGGTCGATGATATCTGCTACCATTCGGATTGGGTAGCATTGTGATGGATCTAGATTTGTTGAGTGTGGAATCCAATTGGCTTCTATCGGAGTTGATAATCCATTTCCAATACGATGGAAAATCAAATTCTGCATGGTAGGGACAATTGAAGCCAATTGTCTCCATTGAGGACTGGAGGAGAAATGTATGGAATTAATGCCCTGAAAAATTGGTTGTTGATCGAGATATTCAGCACTGAAGAGACTTCCGCAGATAGAGTTAGGTTGTTCATGTAAATTCCAGATTCTCTTCATGAGAAGTGCCTTATTATAATCACTGCTCTTTCTTATCCCCAATCCTCCTTCTGATATCGGTTTTGTTACTTTATCCCAACCTATAGGGTGAAGTTTTTTAATTGTTGAGTCATGTCCCCAGAAAAAATTTCTGGTGATACGATCTATTTGTTTATGAACATTGCTGGGTAGATTTTGTGTTTGCATAATGTGGTTTGAGGTGGGAATAAGGGAGGTTTTGATGAGAGTGAGTCTTCCGGCTGGAGTTAAGCATTTTGTCATCCATCCTTTAGCTTTTCGGGCTAGTCTTTGTAGGAGGGGAGCGAAGGTTTGATTGGAAGCTCTACCATGTTTGAACTGGACTCCTAGGTAGGTTGGAGGTTTTGAAGTAGTCGGCATATTGAAGAATTGCTGAAGTTCGTTTACCTTGATCGGATCTAGATTTTGGTGGTGGATGATTATTGATTTGGAAGTATTAACCATCTGTCCAGCAGATGTGCTATAAGAGTGGAGTAGGGTTTTAAGGTGTTGGTTACTCTTGTTGGAAGCTTTATATGTGATCAATAAATCATCTGCATACATTAAATGAATAATAGGTGGTGCTTTTTTTTGATATGTTAAGTCCCCGAACTAACTTTTGGTTTTGAAGGTTTCCTAGATTTGTAGATAGAATTTCCGCACAAATGATGAAAATATAGGAAGATAGCGGGTCTCCTTGTCTGATACCTCTGGTTGGAGTGATGTAGCCATGGGGTGTACCATTTATGTTGATTGAGTATGTCACTGTTGTGACGCATAGCATAATGTAGTCAATAAAGGCTGATGGAAATCCAAGTTTTGTAAAAGAGGTTTTGATGAATCCTCAATCTAAGCTATCATAGGCTTTCTAGATATCTAGTTTGAGAGCTATTTTTGGATCTTTGGTGAGGTTCGAGGTTTTGATATAATGGAAGAATTCTCCTGCAATTGCTATGTTATCGTGTATTGTGTGGATGGAGGAACTGCACATACTTCAAGGCCTACATGGATGAAAAGATGAGATGGGAGAAAAAGAAATATTTTAGTGGTGTGTCTTAAAATCGTGGACTATGCTTAAGTCCATGGGCCTAAAAAGTCTCTAAAACCAGCTTATAAGATTAGGATCTTTGGGCTTGCAAAATTAGGATCGACCAAATCTTATTAGTTTTATTAATTAATTACAAAATTATATATTTTTTGAGCTGCAACATTGATTTTTTTTTGAGTTGCACATACCATGTGAGACTTTTAAACATTATTCGCATAGTCTAGTTGGGTCTAACACATGAACATTTAGACTCATCATAATTGTTTGCTCTAATATCATATCGAAGTCCATTGGCCTAACTAACCGTGAAAACTGATTGTTCCGGTTGTCGCCATTCATATATCATTTTCATTGTATATCTAGTTCATCTTACATGGTATCAAACATCAGAAATTCAATCCTTATCTTTCAAATTTGAAAGATTGTTTATGATTTCGTAAAATATCTTAGACGCCGATCATTTAAAAAAAATACGTTTCCATATTATTTAAGAATATCAGTACTGTATCTTCATTTAATCTCACCAATTTTTTCATTTCTTGTTCAATTTCAAGATTGGGGATACAACTATAATATTCTCATATGTATCTTAAAGCCCATCCAACTAGCATGTAAAGGCGTTAAAGCCCAACCCATGTAGTAGAATACTCTAGAATGTACGTAACTCAACCGGTATAACTTTGGAACCATGTTTTAGGGCATACAAGAAAATTTTAAGGCATATAAAATGATTATCCTAACTAGGGTGTGGTGATAAGGGGTATTCAAGGATAGCTAAATTACTTAATTTCCCTCAATGAATTTATTAATTTACTTATCTATTATTTATTTTGTTTTCAAAAAAATTTATTTAATTTTTTTTTCTTTTCTAGTTTTCTGTTTTTTTTAAATTAAAAAAATTTAAAGAAAGTAAAAAAAAAAATTAAAAATTAAAGCTTTTTATTTTAAAAATATTTACTATTTTTATAAAGAAAATAGTAGAAAAAATATTTAATTTTTAAAATATATGTATTTTTCTAAATTATTTATTTTTACTTTTTTAAAAAAAAAACTTCAATTAAAAAAAACGCAGAAAAAAAGGAAAACTAAAAAAGAATAATTTTAAAAAATTTAATCTTTTTAAAAATAAAAAATATAAATAAGGACAATTTTAACATTAAACAAAATATATGGATAAGGGATTTTTAAGATTACTATCTAATAACCTGTTTTTGTCTTATATGGTATGCCCTAAATTTTTTAAGTATGCCCTAAAACATGGTTCTAACTTTGTATCGGATCATGGGACTTCTTCTTATAAAAAGCGAGCCTTAGCCTCCAAGCAAACGACCCCACATAATTTCACCCAGTCGGTTCTAATAAAATAGATGTCTTTCTCCACTATGCTTTGTGTCCTTAGTATTCTAGTGTTATTTTTTTAAATGGGTGTAAGTTAACTCTATATTTATGGCAATCACATTTTGGCCCAACACAAGCAATTCGACTTAGTGTAGTTAATTTTCGGCGGATTTTTCATTATAGCAAATATTAAATTCATCTTTCACCATTTTTTACATAACTCACTTGTTTTGTTTTCATTAGGTTCCGATATTTGCTTTAAGCTTTTCATCTTATTATTTTTCATGTAAGCTTTCAGCAGTTTTTTCTAGCGATATCTTATAGATCATAGCAAGAGTAGTTATCCTGTGTTCTTGTCTTCGAAACACACATGCATGAAAAATCATCCACAAATCGAACTAGAAAATCTTGTTTGTCGTTGTAATTAAATTTCCAGACAAAAAACCATCACCTATCTTCTTATTACACTAGATGTTGAGCCCGTGCAAGTCGTTCACACTAAGTTGAAAAAGGCTGAAATTAGGCTAATGTTGCTTTCTGTGACGGGCATCCCCATTATGTGTGACTATTGCTTCACATGGACAATGTCTATCCTAATATATCTATTGTATTTTGAAATCTGGATCTCCCTTAGAGTTATATATGTATTTCTAATGATCTTGTCAAATAGTGCTAATGCTTCTCCTTGTTTCATCAACTTTCATTGTACAGCCTATGACGATAAAGATCACATTACAATCTACATAGAATACTTCCAATCCAGTCTTGTACCTTCCAAAAAGAGAATTTACCTTCAAACCGAAAGATAGCTGGGTTATCTTGTAAATAGCAACTGCTACTACTGAAATAAGGATTTTCTTGAAAGAGAATCTTTTGTAAATCCCTGTAGTATATATCCAAGACTATATTTAGTTTACCTGCTACTGGAATAAGGACATACATGTTTTAGGAGAAATCTAAAAGTTAGAAATTAGTAAGCTGGAAACATGTTTCAAAAAGTTACCTGTCGCAGAAATGTCGCCAGGTACATACTTCACCGGTACAGGAACCCTTTGCACAAAGTAGTTTGTGCATCAAAATATGAAAAATACATAGATAAAAATGTTATTCTTAATCTCATCAGAATTCATCAAAAATACATCAGAATGGTAAAACAACAAAAAAACAAAATGAAAGACCTGAAAATGATCATGTTCTCTTTGGTCTTAACACCCTTTTCAGTCAATAGTGGCATGGAAAGATCCAATTAAGATGGGATCATCAAAGGATTGTTGGTTGTCAAGTATAGCACTCGTATGCCGCCGCTAGCAATTCCACTTGATATACCAAATAAACTGGCATTATTGACAACTGACCTACCAACTGTTCCGTTTTCAGACTTGACCATCCTACAGCTTCTTTACTTACTTCGGAATTTAACCGAGCATCAATTATCTTCCTAAAAAAATTATATTCAGTAAACAAAGTGTAAACTAAAAAAAGTCAGTCCATTTTGAAGCTTTTATTGGCCAAGTGTTTTCCTGTTACAATTTATAACTATAAACTGGGCATATATCTAATTGAATTTCTTGGTTATATGCCTCAATTCACAGCTGTAAACTACACTTCAATCGTGAGCATCATACCCTGAAGACATATAATGCTTCTGCTTGGATGTTCTCACTTGATTCTGGGAAAAACAATAATACTACAACCAACTAAGGCTTTAATGAGCGTAACCAACTGACATTTCACTAAAGCAATGTTTTTTTTTTTTTTTTTTGCTGGCCTATGAATTATGAGATGAAGAGGTGACAGTCTGAGAAAGATAAAAAAAAGGTGTTCGCAGGATTAGAAATCTATCTTGAGGAATGAAGGCTCCCAAGCTCATATAGCAATGTTCAGGGGAAACAACAGTAATGAGAATATCTTACCCTGAGAAGATTCATTAGGTTATCCTTGGCAGTATCTTACCGTGAATAACCCTTTTAAAAGTGACTCTCGATCGCGAGACTCATTGCGAGAATGCGAGATGGACAATTCCTAACGTTACCTTGACTAGAATCCTATCAATATCCTTGTAAGAACAATATGCTATCGACACGGATAGAGCTTTTGGCAAACACTGAGAAGAATAAAACAACGAAACCTGTATTAGGAACTGATAGGTGTAGAATACACCGTATTTACTATCTAAGAGTTTATGCTTTCTTTGCTATTTTTCTTGTAAATTATGTATTTTACGCTTGTTTTGAGTTTTGTAGCTACTATGGAGTCGCACGGAGGAAAAGAAGAAGAAATCACCAAAATTGAGCAAAAAGGGGCATAATTGTCATTTCACAGGGAAAGCACTATCTGGAGTCCAGCTATGGTTAAGGGGTTATCATTTGGAGTACCCCTTATCATTTAGAAGAGGCTGTAATTATCAATGGGTGGCTATCTTTGGGTGCAAATATAGAATCCCATGATCGAACCACTAAAGCGAGAAATCTTTCGTTCAAATCATTTGCACACAGAAATAAAGTGAGGAGAGAAAAGAGAGGTGGCGCACCATGAGAAACGCATCTGCTGCCATTAAACCTGAGTTGCAGCTGCTATTGAAATTGCTTTGTCCGAGAGAGAGATGTAATTGAATTGTGAAATCGAAAGAGAAAGACGACTTCATTCGAGCTATAACTGGTGATAGGGATGATGGCTGTCTTGGTATGAGTTAATGGATTTCAGTGGCTTAGTTAGATGAAGAACATAAGAATGGGTTTATTCAAATAGAGATTATGGTGCTGTTGAATTGAATGAAGAACAGCTACTGCTGCTATCAAGAACAGATCGATGAACTTGGAGACTTGAAGTAGAAAGTTAGGGCATGGACTGGAATTTGATTGATGGGTTTGCTGGATTCGATGAAGGAATTGAAGCTCAGAAAGGAGGAATCAAAGATGGGTTACGGCTTTTGAGTTCAAAGGAATTGGGGGTTTGCTTTAGTTTCTGATGAGCAATGGGTCGAGTCTCAGATTTTGTTCTGGGTTGAAATCGGAGAGAGGGGTAGTAGTCTGAGGTGTTGTGGAGATTAGAAATGGGGTACTTGCTCTGAGTAGATGCACTGGTGGTGCAAGTGACGTTGTAATGAAGCTGTGGATGGTGGTTAAAGTTTGCAATAAGCTCAGAAGGTGATTGCTAAGCAGGGAAGTGTGCTGCTGTTGAAAATTGATGGGATTCTGGTAAGAAGAGCAGATGGGTCGTGCTTGATTGGAGTTCAGCATCATTTGGGAGATGACTTAGCGATGGTGGTTGGTCAGAGGGTGATAAGATGGAGGATCTGAAGCTGTTACAAGTAAATGCAGCTGAAGCTTTGTTGCAAGAATGAATGTGTTAGATGTATGCTAGGCTCAGGAACAATGGTTTTGTAGCTGGAAATTCAATAAACAGGTAAGTATGATGTTGCCAGGGATTGTGTAGTGATGCACTTGGCTTGGAACGAGTGGTAGCCATTATGAGAATGAGATCGGCTATCGCAGTTGGCTTAAGGAAGTGGTGAAGCTAGTGATTGCAGGTATTTTGAGGAGCAATTCAGGAGTTGGAAGATATTCCAGGGAGAGATTGGAGTTGAAGATGCAGCTATTGGCATTGGAGAATTGTTGGTGCTAAGTGTCGCAGTTATGTTGAGGATATGAAAGGGTTATTATGTGGCATATGGCTTGTATTGAAAGAGGTGGAGAATTACCTGCAATGGAGCTGAGAAGTCTGGCAAGTGTCTTTGTTAATTGTTCAGTGTCGGCTTGAGTAGTGTTGCACTATGATAGTGCGTTCGCAAAGACAAGTCACCTTGCAAGATGCCTTGGCGGAATTAGACCAAATCGGTGGAATTAGCAGACTGACTCGAGATCGATCGAGTTGAATCTTGAGTCTGACTCATGCACGACTCGCTCTTAGTAAGTTGGCCCTTATTTATTCTAGCGTGGTGACGGTTGACC